>JASVEL010000534.1:0-56758 GCA_032618575.1 Nicotiana noctiflora | reverse complement strand
TGCGTTAAAAATGCTTAGATTCCGGGATATGTCGTTTAGCAAATTTCACGGCATTCCCAAAATAATAATATGCTAGCATCTTTATGTACGTACTTAATAAAATTACCTCCCTAAACTCGGGTACACATTTATGTGACCCCAATCCAAATCCCAATGAAGTCGAAATACATCAAAAAATTGCGGACACATTTATGTGACAAAATTCGAGATATATTCTCACGACGTTATAATTTTCTTCTAAAGCGATAAAAATAGTTCGAAGTGATAATTTGTACATTAGTTCATATTTGTTAAAAAATCAGATAATCAAGCCGAATATAAACAGTTAAGCGACCGTGCTAGAACCACGGAACTCGGGAATGCCTAACACCTTCTCCCGGGTTAACAGAATTCCTTATCCGGATTTCTGGTACGGAGACTGTTTAGCAGAGTCAATCTTTTCCTCGATTCGGGATTCAAACCTGTGACTTGGGACACCATAAATCTCCCAAGTGGAGACTCTAAATTAATAAATAAATCATGTTTCGATTGTCCTTTAATTGGAAAAACTCCCTCGCGCCCTCGGGTCAGCACCAAAAGGAGGTGTGACAGCTCTGGCGACTTTGCTGGGAAAATTAGACCTAGAACCATGAGTTCAGGGTTAGAAATTCGAGCTTATGATAAATTGTTGTATTTTGGCTTTATTATCTGATATTGTTATATGACATATACTGTCACAATCCCAATCCCGATCGTGATGGCGCCCAACACAACTGCTAGGCAAGCCCGACCATTTACCCTCTCATCCCGAGCATGAAGCTCAAATCAATTACCTGAACATTTATGTCAACAATATAGCACAACTGTATAACCACCCCAAAGATCTAGGGTCACGAGTCTAGAGCCTCTAAACAAGATCGGATAACAGTATCTAAACCAAATACTAAAGTCTAAATAATTTATATACAAAGGAAAAAGGAATAAGAAGAGAAGCCAGGTCCTGCGAACGCCAACAGCTACCTCAGCTACTCGGATAAATACTGATAAAAGCTGGAGTGCTCGTCTATCCCTCATGTGTACATGAATCTGCACACAAAGGTGCAGGGAGTAGGGGTGAGTACTAAGTACTCAGTGAGTAATAAATATATACAAGTAGGTGAAAGTAAGAAATCCACAGAATACCACATAATGAAGCTAAACTACAGTCTGATTCTCCTACGAACTAACATCAACAGTATAATACAGCTACCACAGAATAATTCAACAGATAAGGATGCAATGCAATACACATAACCGCTACGGCGTGTAGCCAGATCCATTTAACGTCGACGGCGCTCACTGGGGGTGTGTACAGACTCCGGAGGGGCTCCTACAGCCCAAGAGCAAATACCGTTGCGGCGTGCAGCCCGATCCTCATATCATAATAACCGCTGCGGCGTGCAGCCCGATCCATCCTCGGTCCACAATAATCAGATAAGTCACAAAACAATTCATTTTTCTTAATTCCAGTTTCCAGTTCATAGTTTATGAAAAATACATTAAATTTATTAAATTTGCAAAAGCCGGTGACTTAGCATATCAATATTGTGATGTCAATCTCCAGGACTGAGATCATTGATTACGCAAATATAGCTATCACATAAATATTATCCTCTAAGGACGCTGCAGGTCGGCAGAAGGCCCCAAACAAGGCTTACCGCCCACAAATATATCAAATACAATGTATTTCCAACACTAATAGCATGTTATTCACATCCGGGATGGACCAAGTCTCAATCCCCAGTCACAATCAATCCCGCAGTTGCCACGGTGTGCGAGCCACGCCCTACTAGCGTCACAATGTGCTAAGCCGGGGTTTCGAACCCTCGAGCTACCATATACACAAACTACTCACCTCTAGCCGGTCGAAGACTCGTCCGCGATGCCTTCTCCTTTGAATTTTGCCTCCGCGTGCGTGGAATCTAGTCAAACCACAACAATTATATCAAATACGGGTCAAAGAAACATAACCCAATTCAATTTATGCGAAATACGCGATAATACACCAAGTTGGTAAAAACCCGACCCCGGGCCCACTGCTCGGAAAATTCCGAAATTAGTACCAACGCGATCCTCGTCTCGCCATGAGTCCGTGCATATAAAATTTATCGAAATCGTAGTTCGATTGGCCTTTCAAAACCCAAATTTTTGTTTTCAATTTCTGGGCCACAATCCTTCACAATTTCTACCCAAATTCATGAAGATTGATGTTAATCCTACCATAAAATTATGTTTTTGAGTCAAGAATCTTACCTCCGATGAATACCCGATGATTTCTCGGTGTTTTCCTCGTGTTTTCTTCTCTCTAGGGCTCAAAATTATGTTTTGGGTGAATGAACCCGTGAGCCCTCTGTTCTGCAATTTAATTTCACTACCAGACCAATTTGTTCTACGCGTTCGCGTGAGCTCCCACGCATTCGCGATGCCCAGCTCCCTTTTACTCTTCGCGAACGCGACGCCTCCCACGCGTTCGCGATGCTCAACTCTGACTTACCCTACGCGAACGCGAACTCTACCACGCGTTCGCGATGAACAAAATTCCCAGCCGCCTATTTTCCTTCTACGCGTTCGCGATACCCCTCACGCGAACGCGAAGCTTCACCCTCACGCACCTACGCGAACGCGACCCCTGGAACGCGATCGCGAAGCTCAAGACTCCTGGCCTACGCGAACGCGACACCCCTGCTCGCGAATGCGTTGCTTTGATCTGTCTGGCTTTCGTGAACGCGGCCCATGCCACGCGAACGCGAAGGCTTAAATGCCTGAACAGAAACCTGCAATTTTCTGCAGATTTTGCAAAGTCCAAATTGCCCGGTTGATGGTCCGAAATTATCCCGAGGCCCTCGGGACCCCAACGAAAACCCCCAACCTACTCCAAAACATGATACAAACTTGTTCCAACCATAAAAACACCATCCTAAACATCAGAATCACCATTTTCACACGGATTCAAGCCTAAGTTTCTTCAAAACTTCCAAAACTAACATTCAATCCAAAGCCCGATCAAACGATGTACGAATGACCTCAAAATTTGCAGACATATCCAAAATCACATAACGAAGCTGCAGAAATTGTCGGAATTCCATTACGACCCCCGGATCAAAATCTCACCTACCAGCCGGATTTCGCCAAAATTCAACCTTCGCCAATTCAAGCCTAAAATTACACCGGACCTCCGAATTCGATTACGATTGCTCTCCTAAGTCATAAATGATCCCCCGAAACTAGTCGAATCATCGGAATCCGGTTCCGAGCACTCTAACTCAATAGTCAACTCTAGGTTGACTTCCCATATTCAAGCTTCCTTCAAACATGCTATTTGCTTCATTTTCAACCCGAATTACTTCTAACTCACCCGATATACTCTAATACTGATATAAAAGCATAAAATTTGTAAATTCAAGGTAACGGGGTGGTAATTCCCATAACGACGGGCCGGGTCGTTACATTCTCCCCAACTTAAACAATCGCTCGTCCTCGAGCGTACCCAGAATTGTACTAGAGGCAACGCAATAGCTGAATGACCTTGCCAAGCATATATTCGGGGTGGTACCACGTCACCCTATCTGTCATAAGTCCGATAACACAATATAGCTGAACTTCCGCAATCTATCTGAACCGTAGGGCACATTGCACTTTCCGAAATCATATACCAAATCCGACTCCCACGTCTATACTCAGAATACACCTGAACCAACTGTAATAGCCCATACTCGCCACTCCGGGTGAGATCTTATGGTGTACCAAACAACCCAATCACTCGAGACGATGGCCTCTAATCGCAACAATTTCCCACGATAACCAAATATTACTGAAAAACCTTTCTCGTTAGCTAAAGTCTTATTCCAACACCATCATATATTGCCCACAGTAACCGAACACGCGATATATCGAATCCATCTCTCAGGTCATCCATTCATGAATCCATATTTCCCTTTTTAACTGATACCACAATAGATTTCGGAGCCAAACCTCGATATTACCTTTCTAATAATCTTAAACCACATATGTCCGTACTCATTAACGGCTCCAACGATCATTTCAATTATAACACCCCACACTGGTGATATGACACCTCAACACCGGCCTAAGCCACGACGAGCACAACACACGCTCCAATAAGAAACGTCTGAACATACTCAAATCATGACAACTAACTCAAACACAAGAGCTGTAATTCAATTCCTCCGTACCATCACCACACGTAACTGAGATCTCATCTCACATCATAGAATTAGAGTACTTGAATTTTCCTCGAAAGGTCATAACTCACGTGGCCTTGCCATGGCTCATGATTCCATCCAAACACTATTACTCCTGAAGCACCTCAAGTCACCATGCTCAAAACAGTCAGCCACACACAGATTTAGGTCTGAACTCAAGCAATCAATCTCACCCACGGTGAAACAATTATTATACGCCATCAAATCTTGTAAGGACACAACCGATGCGCCATTTGCCGAGCGACACCCAACACTGACTTTCCTCAGAGACTAGGAAGTATAGTACACAAGGTAACCTATAGAAAAGCTATGCTCCATATTACACGGTCGCGACGTGCAACCTGCTCAAAATGACATACCCGTGGCGGCGTGCCACCCGATCCAGATACCATACCTGTGGCGGCGTGCCACCCGATCCAAATAACCCGTGGCGGCGTGCCACCCGATCCATGCAAAACTCTCACAAAAGAAATGCACACTAAGTCAAATTGCTCATTACAATAAACATATATATAGCCTCAAGCTCGGCCACAAGAAACGCATCCTACAAAGTTCCCCAATACTGGAACTGAATCAATAGTAGAAACCTCTGCACTGATATCCGCCACGAAGGCCCAATTGACAAAGCAATACCTACCAGCCGTCCGCTAGTCCTGGGTACAACTACCCTGCTGGAGCATACTCCGATGCACTCTACTAAGCAATTTGTGCCATTTCCGACATAGTCCATATCACATTAGTCTAGGCGACCTAACTTATGAAACCCAGTCTGAAAATCAAGTCTCACAACCCAAACTCATCATATCAAGCAAAGAGAGAGCCACTAGGGCTTCCAATTTCCAATGATCGCCAAACGGTGCCGATACACATGATATACAACTATTGCATAGGTGAATTACGAGAACTTATAGTCTCCTTCACCTATATAACACATGAATCACCATGCCTGATTCCACACTTCACTGTACGAATACATACACACATCAAGCATCCATTCATACCACAAAAATCATTCAGAAATTTCCCTATACCATTAACAACTCAATCATCACTGTCAACCCAATAAGAGGGTACCACAATACCACTAGACATTATCAGTTTACATTACCTTGCCCTTTTTGATCATATACCCTGCCATATCACTAGAATAGCAGTACCATTTTTCCTTAATCACTAGAAAGGTCGATTCTTAAATCGCCTGCAGCTGCCCGCGCTGCTCAATAATTTTTAATGACTTCCCATATATTATGAATTGGTCTCAAAACCGTAAACATGCCATTATCAGCTTCCCAAAACACATCGCATATACCATACCACTCCAATATAACATGGCAACTTCTATCCCTTTTCTGCGCCGCAACCATCGACGCACTCAACTAGTCAAGGACTTCCATGATTCCATATAGAGGAAAACTCATTACACATTCCCAGTTTCGCATACCAACATGAAATACACTCATTTTCAAACCACGGTAGAACACACCACAAACTCCTTTTTCCAATTCATTGCATAAGCTTAACTGCCAGGACTGAGTCCTTTTACCCACATCGAGCTACGCAACTGCCACCACTCAAGAGCTTGGTTGCACCATAGCTGCAAGACTCATTACTCCGTACACATACCAGGAGTTAATCGTATCCTTATCATACCGTTTCAGTTTATTAACAAGTTGCTCCATTTACTCAATTTCCTTTCTGAATCCTCTTTAACTTAGTATCCTCCTTTACTGAAGGATCACAATACCTCAACTCATGTTACTACACAAGATTCATACACAAGACCACACGGTCTAAGGCTCACGGGCCGATGAATACTCTCTCAAATGTTTCCCAGAGTACCACCTTTTACAATACTTTATTTTGACGATTCGTTATCATTACTCCTCAATACGTTATCATTACTCCTCAATACAGATACATAGAATCCCATCATTCACATAACATTACACAAGTCTTGATCCCTTCTAACGAAACCACCGTCTTTAGCCACATACACAATCTTAAGACACCTTACCGTTACAAGCAAAGTCTTGAACACCGCAAAATCATTCTCGGGCGTCATTAACACATCAATTAAAGAAAACACACAGGGAGAGTATAATATGTTTAATTACAACTTCTCCGAAAACTAGTGCCAACAATTTATCAAGAAGTTCAAGTAAGTCAACTAGGCAATTAAACATGTTGAATCCTAGCTAATCATGCTTTTCTAACGAATACCGGGTAAAAATAACGCCTTTATCAGCTAAGAGCAGGAATATCACTAATCGGACAATTCAAGTAAAGTGTGTGTTACAACATCCAGTGCATGTACACGCCTGTCACCTCGCGTACAAGGCATTTAAACTATCAGATAATATCCTAGGGGTGAAAGTTCCCCCACACGAGGTTAGACAAGCCACTTACCTCGACTCCGGTACAAAACCGCTAAGAGACAACTCTCTTGCCGCGAATGTCGGCCTCCACAGGTGTAGTATCTGATAAAAATCAATGGAATCACATCAAAATAGGCCAATTGGGCATTACCCAATCAAAACAATCGAATTACACCAAAACCACAAAGTTTCCAAAACCCGACTTTCGGTACGCTTCTCGAAAAATTACAAAAGTTACATTTTCGGATTCCTTATCTCAACACGAGTCTAACCATACCAAGAACACCCAAATCGGACCACAAATGGCCCATCAAATCCTTGATTCTATCCAAGAGGGTTTTCTACACTTTTTAACAAAAATTCTCAAATTAAAGACTAAAACTTGCAATAGATTCGAGTTATACAACCAAAATTGAGTTAAGAGTACTTACCCTTTTGATTTCTCCAAAAATCTCCCGAAAAATCGCCTTACCCGAGCTCCAAATCATCAAAAATGGCAAATAGGATGAAGTTTGGACTTTATTCTGCTGCCCAGGTATTTGTTCTTCGCGTTCGCGGTCCTTCTCTCGTGTTCGCCAAGAACAAACTCCCAAAAATATATTTTTCCAACTTTGCTCGGACAGCCTCTATTGAAATGGTCATAACTTTTTACACATAACTCCAAATGACTATTATAATATGATTCTGAAACCTAGTTCAAAGAGCTACAACCTTCGATTTTGAATCACCTCAAAATTCCTTGTAGATAAAAAGATATGAGCTTCCGAAGTAGGACCTGAGCGACAGAAAAATCCTTCTTCGCAAACGCGAGGGACTGTTCGCGAACGCGAAGAACAAAGTCCCTGATGGAAAATCCTTCTTCGCGAACGTGATACCTTCATTGCGAACGCGAAGAACAAAGTCTTAGAGTCCAAATTCTTCTTCGCGAACGCGATAGGACCCTCGCGAACGCGAAGAACAATACCAGATACCATAACAGCAGTTCAAAAACTTCCAAAAATGACCTGTTGGGCATCCGAAATCATCCCGAGGCCCCTGGGACCTCAACGAAAAATACCAACCTACTCCAAAATATCATACGAACTTGTTCCCATCATAAAATCACGTCCATAAACATGAAAATCACCAAATCAAAGCGAATTCAAGCCTAAGTTTTATCCAAAACTTCTGAAACCTACATGCTATGAAAAATCCGACCAAACGATGTCCGAATGACCTGAAAATTTGCAGACATATCCAAAATCACATAACGAAGCTACATAAATTGTCGGAATTCCATTCCGACCCTCGGATCAAAATCTCACCTATCGTTCGGATTCGCCAAAATTTCAAACTTCGGCATTTCAAGCCTAATTGAGCTACGGACCTCCAAAATACATTCCGAACACGCTCCCAACCCCGAAATCACCTAACGGAGCTAATGGAACCATCGGATTTCCGTTCCGAGGTCGTCTTAACACTGTTCCGATTACGGGCTATTTTCCAACTATAAGGCTTCTAGTTAGGGACTAAGTGTCCCAAAACACTCTGAATTCCAGAACCGAACCTCCCGGCAAACCACAATAGCAGAAATGAACGTAGGGGAATAGTAAAATTGGGGATCGGGGCGTGATTTTTCTAAAACGACCGGCCGGGTCGTTACATGAGCAAAGAGTCCAAGTTAAATTTAACTATTGGGACTATGTTGAAAGTTTTAATAAGAAATTTTTATATGAAAATACTAATAGGAAACATTCTTGGTTTATCAAGTTATGTACTAATATGAACAATCAACCAATTCCAAATTGGTTTTTCAAATGGTGGAAGTTATATGGGCCATCAATAGAAATTTTTCCTCCCTTATTTAAGAGTTTATATGTTCAATGGGTCGATATATCTCCCAGGATAATTTTATTACAAAAAGATAATATCTATTATTACGAAATTGCTTTAATGTATTTCTTTAAAGAATTTTCAATCCCATGGATTATGAAATGGGATGTCCAATATAGTTATACTGATGAAGGTATTCCTTGCCTTCAAAGAAATTTTTATAATAAATTCTGGACCAAGCTACTCCAGACAGACCCTCAGGGCAAACTATTTGGCGAGGAATTAATCCAACAAATCCAAGTCAAGTTAGAAGAATATGTAAAGATGGACAAAGCAAATGCTTCTGAGAATAAATCAAGCCCTTTTGATGTTATCACAAAGAATCTTCAAATGAAGAAGGGAGCTATCTCAAAAAAAGAAATTCTGGCTTCATATTTCTAAGAAATAAAAAAGGATTTAGCAAAGAATTTCGGAATGGAAATCAATGATGATATATCAATGGCTTCTTTGGATAATATCTCAAACAATGAAGAATATGTAGTAGGGGAAGCTCAAAGCACCTCGGAGGCAGATGTCAATATTGATGAATTAGAAGATTTTATTGAAAAGCTAAGGAAAAATGCTGAAGAATCTTCAGATAAGAAAAAGGAAAAGGAAAAGAAAAAGCTAGAAATATTGAAGGCCCCATCATTGAATTCGGGGTAATGAAGACAAATAACTTTAATAAAAGGATCTCTCGATTATTGTAGGGAATCTACTTTAATAAAGTAGTTTGAACACTTATAATTATATAGGATATGCTTTTTTATCTTGTCGGCCAGGAGTGCAATTATTGTGTCGGCCAACACTATTGTAATTTTATTTTATTACTAGCTGATCCATTATATAAGGATCAATTTAGCTTAGAAGGAGGTGGTAGCCAACGCTCTCCCTTCTCTCTAATTTCTCTCTATTGTAAAAATTTTTTGTAATATTTTCAATGTTTGTATAGAAAATCGAAAAGGTTCACTTGGCCACAATCTCAGGGTCTCCGGTATTGTTTCTCTTCTCCATTCTCTTTTATAATCTGTTACTATTTAGCCTAAATAATAGGCTAGATAATTAAGTGTTAGACTTAGCCTCTCTGCATGTTATTAAAAGTATGTTCTGTGACTAATTGTTTGTTGTATCACCCTAATTAGGTAATAGGTTATGAACTATTTAGACCAGGCAATTGCTAATCTCGACAGTAAAACCTTGGTTAGGCCTACCTAACCGGTGGTGCTCGTGAAACCCGTTTGAGACAGGTGGTCGTTTATAGGGTTGTGGTGGAGCACCGTGGTTTAAGGTTTACCTAGAGGTTAGTAGTTAGCCAGGTCTGCAGTTCTTGTAATTTATTCCTGCCTCATTAGAAGCGATCTTATAACCCCTTGGTATCAGAGCCATGCCGGTAACTAACTGTAGAAGCTAAGTTTAACACTATTTTCATAATGAATATCATTAGGAAGAAGACTACTGTTAAAAACAGTAGGAAAGAAGAGTATGAAATGCCCCAACAATTAGACCTTCTTAATAAATGGACTATATCACTAGTCAAACCTAAAGTAATATACCAATTAGGTACTTTTAAAAAAATAGGATTAAAACAGGTAGTTAAAACTACTGAAGAGACTATCACAGTAGATAGTGATCATGCTACTTTCAGACTATTATTTGAAAGTGATTTTGCCCCTTATAGGGATTCACATAGATTCATACATATTGGTTTAATACAAGTCGCCTTCAAGCCACTTACTTTAAGAGGCCTACCTGAAAGCTTTATAGCAGCCCTCAGAGATGGCAGAAATCAGAATTGGAAAAAGTCTCTTATAGGGACTATGCAAACAAGTCTGGCTTATGGCCCAGTTTATTTCAATGCTTATCCTAATTTACAGATTTCTCTTAATGATGAGAACTCGTTAAATGCATTAATTCTTAGTATTAAATTACATGGTTATGATTACTTGCCTGGTACAGAAGTAATATGCATCTGTTATAGGATTTATTTTAAACCTTTATATACTTTAAATCCTATGTGCAAAATTATGGATTTCAATAATGAAACTATTCTTATAGAAACCAACTTTGGCAAATAGAAAGTAACTACCAGGAGACCTATCAAATGGGATGAAATTGATTTCCCAAAAGAATGGATCATAGAGGAAGCAGTTGCCCCTCGAAATACTGGTAATACGGAGGTTACACAAATTGAACAAACCTCAGATGGCACAATAAAGATTAGGTTCAATGAACCTATTCAGACTGATAATATCAGTCCATCATCTAAATTGACTAGATCAAATTCTTTTTATATTTCTCCGATTGATTATGTGGTAGATTTTCCATCTAGAGCTTCCACGTCTCAAATTAGAGAAAATAATAGAATTGATAGTATAAAAATTGGTTTAGATAATATCGTCAAGATTAATGTAGATCTTGAACCTACTCCATCCGAAATGGATTTTTCAAATGGTTTTATTGATGACTGAAAACCAAATAGATTTTAGTCCGGGATCACCGGCAAGAAAACTGATTTTAGAAGAATTTCTAAAACCCAGATGGGCTATTTTCAGAAAATGGTTTCATGAAAACATGACTAGTGAATTAATACAATTCTTTAGAAATAATTTTTATACGGATATTAGCAAAAAGAACAAAATTATTGCTTTTGTTCCTTGGTTTATGTCTAAACATGTTTATAATTATATCTCTATTTTGGAAAGAGATTATATGCTTACTAGTGGGAAAACCACTAAATCAGTTTTTCCACCACAACAATCTTTTCAAATGGGAGAAAAAGATAAAATTGTTTATTTTACTGCATTTTCAAAAATTATTGGAAAATGATGTTGTCACGACCCCAAATCCGGTCGTGATGGCGCCCAGCACACTGCTAGGCCAGCCCGACCAATCAACAACAATCATAGAACTATGAGCTCGCCTTATACCATTTAAGCATGACAATTGTAAAATAACAGTGATGAATATATCGAAACAGGGGAACCAAGTCCCAACGCATACCAACTCCCATAGACCGAAGGGCCAAGAGTCATGAGCCTCTACAGAGTATACAAAGTGTAAATAGCGAATATAGCTGTGCACAACTGTGGGACGGTCAGAACAAAAATATAGACAAACTGGAGAATCAGGTCCTGCGAACGCTGGCAGCTACCTCGACTGTCCAAAAGCACTCCTGAGCCGCAATAGAACCAGCCCTGCTGTGATGTACCTGGATCTGCACACAAGGTGCAGGGAGTCAGGTGTGATTACTTCCAACTTAGCAGTAATAGAAGTAAATAATGTTGAAGGGAAGAAAACCATGCAAGGCACTATCTCATGCTACACAATACAAGACGATCTTTATTCCTTACCAGCATATGTGAGTAGATTATTAGAAATCTCAATTTTTGGCTTCTTTCTTTCATGATAACGTACCAATACCTGGAAAATTCTCAAACTGTGCAAGTCCGCACTCAAATCAGACCATCGGGCTCAGCACTCCTTATCAATTTGCACCAGGAGATCTAGTCAATAAGGCAACTAATACATGTGTGCTAGTAATGTATGAGTGCTAAATGTTATGCCATGTAGTACACGTAAACCAATGTATGTATGCCATGCAATGCATATGACCGCTACGGCGCGTAGCCCGATCCAATTTGGGTACCCGTGCTCACTGTAGGGGTTCAGACTCCGGAGGGGCTCCTACAGCCCAAGCACAATATTAATATCACACCTGCTGCGGCGCGCAGCCAGATCCGTATACCACTGCGGCGTGCAGTCCGATCCATGCATATGTATGCATATGCTCACATAAATTGCCATGCCCTAACATAAGGCCCTCGGCCCCAATCAGTCTAACAAATAATCAAGAAAGCCCTACGGGCAACAATATCATATTAGCTCACAGCTAAAAATGTTATTAAGACCTTGTTCAAATTTTTCATAACCTTATAAAAATGCTGAATAGCAAAATACCATTTTAAACCTTACATTTAGAATAAAATATGCATAGTGTTATCAAGACAGTGATACCAATCCCTCAAGGATTCAAATAATCGGCACGAAGCCCAAACATGATAATTAGTCCAATTCATTTCAACAATTAGGTGTTATTATTTATTACGCGGGACGGACCAAGTCACGATCCCCAATGGTGCTCTACCCCATGAAGCTACAGAAATTGTCGGAATTCCGTTCCGACTCCCGGATCAAAATCTCACCTCCCATCCGGTTTTTGCCAAAATTCAACCTTCGCCAATTCAAGCCTAAAACTACACCGGACCTCCAAATTCAATTCCGATTGCTCACCTAAGTCATAAATGATCCCCCGAAACTAGTCGAATCATCAGAATCCGATTCCAAGCACTCTAACTCGATAGTCAACTCTAGGTTGACTTTCCATATTCAAACTTCCTTCAAACATGCTATTTGCTTCATTTTCAATTCAATTCACTCCTAACTCACCTGATAGGTTCTAACACTGATATAGAAGCATAAGATATGTTAATGCAAGGTAATGGGGTGGAAATTCCCGTAACGACGGGCCGGGTCGTTACATTCTCCCCAACTTAAACAAACGCTCGTCCTCGAGCGGACTCAGAGTTGTACTAGAAGCAACCCAATAGCTGAATGACCTTACCAAGCATATATTCGGGCGATCATATGTCACCCTATCTCACATAAGTCCGAAAATACCATATAGTCAAAATTTCACAGACCATCTGAACCATAAATCACATTGCACTGCCAAATGCAAATCCCATGCCTATACTCAGGATACACTCGAATCCACTGCAATAACCCATATCCACTATTCCGGGTGAGATCATATGATGTATCGACAACCCAATCACTCGAGACGATAGTCTCTAGTCACAACAACTGGCCACAATAACAAAATACTAGCTGAAAACCTCTTTCATTAGATAGAGTCTTATTCCAACACCTCCATATCCCGCCCACGGCAGCTGAAGCACGCGATATACCGAACCCATCTCTCAGGTTAACCATTCGTGAATCTATTTCCCTTTTTAAAACTCATACCACGATAGGTTTCGGAGCCAAACCTCGATTTTTTTTTTTTTTACGTTTCTAACAAGCTAAGATCCAATATGCTCGTATTCATTAATGACTCCAACAGTCATTTCGATTATGACACACCGCACTGGTGATATGACACCTTAACACCGGCCTAAGCCACGACGAGCACAACATAGGCTCCAATAGAAACGTCTGCACACACTCGAACCATGACAGCTCAAATCATGAAAATTGTCTCCAGCAAATAGAGCTGCAATTCAATTCCTCTGTGCCATCATAACATAGAACTGAGATCGCGTCTCGCATTATAGAAATAGAGTACCCGAATCCTCCTCGAGAGGTCATAACATCACGTGGCCTTGCCACGATTCGTGATTCTATCCCAACGTTATTACTCATGAAGTACCTCAAGCCACTAAGCTCAAAATGATTAGGCACGCACAGATCTAGGTCTTGAACCCAAGCAATCAACCTCACCCACGGTGCAACAATTAACGTATGCTATCAAATCCTGAAAGGACACAACCGATGTACCATTCGCCAAGCGATACTCAAAACGGTCGTTTCCTCATAAGCGAGGAAGTATTGTATACCAGGTAGCATATAACTAACTATATTTTCACAATATTCTGTTGCGGCGTGCAACCCGCTCCAATGACATACCCGTGGCGGCGTGCCACCCGATCCGGATACCATACCTGTGGCGGCGTGCCACCCGATCCAAATAACCCATGGCGGCGTGCCACCCGATCCACGCATAAATCTCGCAAAAAGGAAATGCATATCGAGTCGAATTTTCTCATTACAGCAAACATATATATATATAGCCTCAAGCTCGGCCACATGAAACGCATCTGACAACGTTTCTCAATACTGGAACTGAATCAATGGTAGATACCTCTACACTAACATCCGCCCCTAAGGTCCAATTGACAAAGCAATGCCTACCAGCCGTCCGCTGGTCCCGGGTACAACTACTCTGTTGGAGCATACTCTGATGCTCTCTGCTACGCAATTTGTGCCATTTTCCGAAATAGTCCATACCACATTAGTCTAGACGACCTGACTTATATCAACTAGTCTGAAATAAGGTATCATAACCCAAATTCATCATATCAAGCTAAGAGAGATCCACTAGGGCTTCCGATTTCCAATAATCACAAAACGGTGTCGATACACGCGATATACAACCACTGCATAGGCGGATTACAAGAACTTCTAGTCTCCAACACATATATAACACATGAATCGCTATACGTGGTTCTACACTCCACCGTACGAATATATAACGCACATCAAGCGCCCATTCGTTCCACGAAAGCCATTCAAGAATTTCACTATGCCATCAACGACTCAATTATTACAGTCGATCCAACAAGAGAATACCACCATGCCATTAGATATTATCAGTTTACATTACCTTGTCCTTTTTGGACCATATTCCCTGCCAAGTTAATATAATAGCAGTACCATTTTCTTAAATCATCGGAAAGATCGATTCTTAATTCACCTGCAGCTTGTCCGCGCTGCTCAATAATTTTATTGACTTCCCATATATTATGAACCGATCTCAAAACCTAGAATATACCATTATCAACTTTCCATAACACATCGTGTATACCATATCACACTAAGACAACATGGAAATTCATATCCCTTTCCTCCGCCTCAACAACGGCGCACTCCACTAGTCAAGGACTTTCGTGATCCCATATAGAAGAAAACTCATTACACATTCCACGCTTCGCATACCGACAGGAATATACTCATCTTCAAACCATGATAAAACACATTACAAACTATTTCTTCCCATTCTTTGCATAAGTTTAACTGCCAGGACTGAGTCCTTATACCTATATCAAGTTACACAACTGCCAGCACTCAAGAGCTTTGCTGCAATGTCCGCAAGACTCATTACTTCAACCACATACCAGGAATCAATCGTATTCCCTTTTATACCATTCTGGTTTATTAACAAGTTGTTCCATTTACCCAGTTTCCTTTCGGATTCATCTCTAATTTCATATCAGTCTTTACTGTAGTACGACAATGCCTCAACCCTTTTTACCACACAAGACTCGCACACAAGACCACACGGTCTAAGACCCATAGGCCACTGAATACTCTCTCAATATTTCCCAAAAGTACCACATTCTACCACACTTTATTTTGATGAACTTCCCGCGATTTTTAAATTGTTATCATTACTTCCCAATACGGATACCTAGAATCCCGTCATTCACATGATGTAACACAAGCCTTGATCTTCTCTAACGAAACCGCCATCTTTAGCCACATACACAAATCTTAAGGCACTTGACTGTTACAAGCAAAATCTTGAACACTGCAAAACCATTCTCGGGCATCATTCACCCTTATTCAGTTGTAATTCAACTATCCTATTGAGTAGAACCACTCGTGTTTTGTTAGAACTCTGACATCGCTGAACATGATTACTTACATATACAATCAGCTATCTTTCTTTTCTATATGGTGAATATTCTTTACCAACAGCAGTTCAAAACACCCTAGTACTTCATCGGATCTACGAAGCACCATAACCTTTACCAGAATTTCCCAACATACTTAGAGACAGAATCAACATAGCACACAATAGTGCAATCAGTTAATCAATAGCAACCTCCCCAACTTAGCTCGAAGCCATTCATCAAAGAACTTTCAACCACTCATATCATTATTACTCAAGTGATGCCGAAATGTTAATATGAGATTAAACTCAAGTCATTTACAAGCCTTGACAGAGACTCGAATCATCAGAGACCTTAGCTCTTCTGCAATTCTTGCAGATATACATGCACCACCAATAAGCCCACTCTCTTTAGGTGACAGAAATCTTTCTAAGTCCCAAATTTTTCAAAAATTTCGGCAGAGTTTCCTTTGTAATTTGGCCTATCCACCTGCCAGAGAATCACCAAACCATTCTAACAATACATCCATAACTCAACAAGACATCGCAATGTATATCAACAACATTAATCTCAACACTATACAAGTTATATTATCTAAATTGATACATGGACATGCGCTCAAGCTGCTCGAATCATAACATATGTCAAATACCTTTCACCGCAATACTCATAGCACAACCAATTCAATTTTCTTGAGTCTAAACTCATACTACCACACATAGTGCACTTTACATTTCCACTAAGAGGCAATGAACATATTTCTCACGCCCATAACTAGGGCTACATATCAAATCACAACAAGAACTGAATACCTTACAGCTCTCCCATTATCAAACTACCATTTGCATAATAAAGATCAATACCGATCGTATGAACTTCATAATACCGACTTGCAAAATTATTACCTTGGTGCTCAAGCCATAGACAAAGATCTGGCCTCAAGTCCTCCCGACTGGCCCAACATGAATTCATAGAGATTATATCTCACCCCTCGACCAGGGAATCGCAAGCCATAAGTCAATTATATTACTGAGCGCTCGAAGCGTACACAGACGTGGGGAAGGAATTTCAAAGATTATATCTCAAGCTGAATCAAGTACGCACTATAAGAATTCCAAGAAATGTGAAGTGTTTCCTAAAGGTTCGCAGCCTCCCGAGGATAAGTACAGGCGTCCCCGTACCGATCCACAAGACTCTACTAACCGGCTCAAGACTCACGAGGCCTAGTAAACCTAGGCTCTGATACCAACTTGTCACGACCCCAAATCCGGTCGTGATGGCGCCCAACACACTGCTAGGCCAGCCCGACCAATCAACAACAATCATAGAACTATGAGCTCGCCTTATCCCATTTAAGCATGACAATTATAAAATAACAGTGATGAATATATCGAAACAGGGGAACCAAGTCCCAACGCATACCAACTCCCACAGACCGAAGGGTCGAGAGCCATGAGCCTCTACAGAGTATACAAAGTGTAAATAGCAAATATAACTATGCACAACTGTGGGACGGTCAGAACAAAAATATAGACAAACTAGAGAATCAGGTCCTGCGAACGCTGACAGCTACCTACTGTCCAAAAGCACTCCCGAGCCGCAATAGAACCAGCCCTGCTGTGATGTACCTGGATCTGCACACAAGGTGCAGGGAGTCAGGTGTGAGTACTTCCAACTCAGTAGTAATAAAATTAAATAATGTTGAAGGGAAGAAAACCACGCAAGGCACTATCTCATGCTACACAATACAGAACTATCTTTATTCCTTACCAACATATGTGAGTAGATTATTAGAAATCTCAATTTTTAGCTTCTTTCTTTCATGATAACGTACCAATACCTGGAACAATCTCAAACAGTGCAAGTCCGCACTCAAATCAGCCCCTCGGGCTCAACACTCCTTATCAATTTGCACCAGGAGATCTGGTCAATAAGGCAACTAATGCATGTGTGCCAGTAATGTATGAGTGCTAAATGTTATGCCACGTAGTACACGTAAACCAATGTATGTATTCCATGCAATGCATATGACCGCTACGGCGCGTAGCCCGATCCAATTTGGGTACCCTTGCTCACTGTGGGGGTTCAGACTCCGGAGGGGCTCCTACAACCCAAGCACAATATCACTGCGGCGTGCAGTCCGATCCGACATATGTACTGCTGCGGCGCGCAGCCCGATCCACTACATGTGTATGAATATGCTCACATAAATTGCCATGCCCTAACATATGGCCCTCGGCCCCAATCAGTCTAACAAATAATCAAGAAAGCCTTACGGGCAACAATATCATATTAGCTCACAGCTAAAAATGTTATTAAGACCTTGTTCAAGTTTTTCATAACCTTATAAAAATGCTGAATAGCAAAATGCCATTTCAAACCTTACATTTAGAATAAAATATGCACAGTGTTATCAAGACAGTGATACCAATCCCTCAAGGATTCAAATAATCAGCACGAAGCCCAAACATGATAATTAGTCCAATTCATTTCAACAATTAGGTGTTATTATTTATTACGCGGGACGGACCAAGTCACGATCCCCAATGGTGCTCTAACCCACGCCCGTTATCCGGCATGCAAGTCACCTCAACACAGCACTAAGATGTGCAAGTCCAAGGTTTACTAAGCCTCGGGACATCATTTACAAGTATTACCCACCTCGAACCGACGAAAACTCATGCCCGCGATGCCTTAGCTCCTCGAACCGGCATCCACGCACATCAAAACTAGCACAAATCAGCACAAATATATCAAAATAGGATAATGGAACATCATCCAATCGAAAGAACTCGAAAAATATCAGAAATCACGAAATTGGCAAAACTCAAGCCCCGGGCCCACATCTCGAAAAATTTCGAAATTCATATTTCCAGAATCCTCGTCTCGCCACGAGTCCATACATATAAAATTTACCAAAATCGGAGTTCGATTGTCCTTTCAAAACCCAAATTTTTGTTTTCAATATCTAGGCCACAATCCTTCACAATTTCTACCCAAATTCATAAAGATTGATGTTAATTCTACCATAAAATGATGGTTTTGAGTCAAGAAACTTACCTCCGATGAATTCCCGATAATTTCCCAGCATTTTCCCGTGATTTCTTCTCTCTAGGGCTCAAAAATTATGTTTTTGGGTATATGAACCCGTGAGCCCTCTGTTCTGTAATTCAACTCACTGCCTGAACATTTAACCCTACGCGATCGCAGCACTGGGCTCGCGATCGCGATGCACAAATCCTGGGCTCTCAACTTTTCCTCTACGCGATCGCGTGAACCTGGACGCGATCACAGTGACCCACTTAGCGACCCTACGCGATCGCATCAATACACCCGCGATTGCGATGCACAACCAGTCGACCTTACGCGATCGCATCACTCTTCCCGCGATCGCGAAGAACAATTTTCCGGCCTCACTCCGTGTGACGACCCGGCCCATCATCGCGGGAATTACCACCCCGTTGTCTTGCATTTATGTGCTTATTGTTTTACATCGGTGTTAGAGTCTATCGGGTGAATTAGGAGTGAATTGGATTGAAAATGAGGCATATAGCCTTTTTGAGGGAAACTTGAATATGGAAAGTCAAACTGGAGTTGACTATATAGTTAGAGGGCTCGGAATTGGATTCTGATGATTCGGGTAGTTTCGGGAGGTGATTTGTGAGTTAGGGGAGCGATCAGAATTGAATTTGGAGGTCCGGTGTAGAAATACGCTTGAATTGGCTAAGGTTAAATTTTGGCGAAATCCGAACGGTAGGTGAGATTTTGATCCGGGGTTCAGAATGGAATTTCGACAATTCCTGTAGCTTCGTTATGTGATTTTGGATGTGTCCGCAAATTTTCAGGTCATTCGGACGTCGTTTGGTCGGATTTTTGATCGAAAGTTAGTTTCGGAAATTTTGAAGAAACTTTGGCTTGAATCCGTGTGTAATTGGTGATTTTGATGTTTAGGATGGTGTTTTTATGTTATGAGCAAGTTTGAATGAGGTAATGTGATATACCGGTGGCTTTGATTGAGGTCCCGGGGGCCTCGGGGTGATTTCGGATGGCTAACGGGAATTTTTGAGTTGAAAAATGCAGCAGAAAAATTGGAGAGAAATTTTGTTCTATGCGATCGCAATGCTCTGATGCGATCGCATAGTGTTAGCTACAGTGCTCGGAGAGTTTGTTCTATGCGATCGCAATGCTCTGATGCGATCGCATAGTGTTAGCTACAATACCCAGAATTTTGTTCTATGCAATCGCATAGGCTAAGCTACAGTGCCCGGAGAGTTTGTTCTATGCGATCGGAATGCTCTGATGCGATCGCATAGTGTTAGCTACAATACCCAGTATTTTGTTCTATACAATCACATAGAATTAGCTACAGTGAACGGAAATTTTGTTCTATGCGATCGCAATGCTCTAATGCGATCGCATAGTGTTAGCTACAGTACCAGACAGAATGTTAAAAACATTTCAGTTGCGAAAACAACCCATTTTTCCACCATTTTTGGCCATTCTTGAGAGCTTTTGGACGGAAATTGAAGGGATTTCGACGGGGAATCGTTGGAGGTAAGTTTTATGAGTTAAATGCATGTTTTTATACAAGAATCATCCATGGAATTCATGAATCTATAGCTAAAAATCAAGAAAATAGGGCTTGGAGCAAAAACCTTAAATTTAGGATTTGAAGGACCATTTGTGGTCCGAATTGGGAGTTCTTGATATGTACGGACTCGTGGCGAGATGAGGATTCCGAAAATGTGAATTACATAATTTTTCGAGATGTGGGCCCGGGGCTCGGGTTTTGCCAATTTCGTGATTTTTGATATTTTTCGAGTTATTTCGATTGGGTTATGTTCCATTAGCCTATTTTGATATATTTGTACTGATTTTGTCTAGTTTTGACGAGCGTGGATGCCGGTTCGAGGAGCTAAGGTGTCGCGGGCATGCGTTTTCGTCGGTTCGAGGTGGTAATACTTGTAAATGATGTCCTGAGGGTTAGTAAACCCCGGACTTGCACATCTTAGTGCTGTGTCGAGGTGACTTGCACGCCGGATGACGGGCGTGGGGTAGAGCACCATTGGGGATTGTGACTTGGTCCGTCCCGCGTAATAAATAATAACACCTAATTGTTGATATGAATTGGACTAATTATCATGCTTGGGCTTCGTGCCGATTATTTGAATCCTTCAGGGATTGGTATCATTGTCTTGATAACACTGTGCATATTTTTATCTAAATTTAAGGTTTTAAATGGTATTTTGCTATTCAGCATTTTTATAAGGTTATGAAAAACTTGAACAAGGTCTTAATAACATTTTTTTTAGATGTGAGCTAATATGATATTGTTGCCCGTATGGCTTTCTTGACTATTTGTTAGACTGATTGGGGCCGAGGGCCATATGTTTGGGCATGACAATTTATGTGAGCATATGCATACACATGCATGGATCGGGCTGCGCGCCGCAGCAGGTGTGATATTATTATTGTGCTTGGGCTGTAGGAGCCCCTCCGGAGTCTGAACCCCCACAGTGAGCACGGGTACCCAAATTGGATCGGGCTACACGTCGTAGCGGTCATATGCATTGCATGGCATACATACATTGGTTTACGTGTACTACGTGGCATAACATTCAACACTCATACATTACTGGCACACATGCATTAGTTGCCTTATTGACCAGATCTCCTGGTGTAAATTGATAAGGAGTGCTGAGCCCGAGGGGCTGATTTGAGTGCGGACTTGCACTGCTTGAGAGTGTATCCGAGTATTGGTATATTATCATGAAAGAAAGTAGCTAAAAATCGAGATTTCTAAATAATCTACTCACATATGCTAGAAAGGGATAAAAAGATAGTTCTGTATTGTGTAGCATGAGATAGTGCCTATCGTGGTTTTCTTCCCTTCAGCATTATTTACTTTTATTACTGCTAAGTTGGAAGTACTCACACCCGACTCCCTGCACCTTGTGTGCAGATCCAGGTACATCACAGTGGAGCTGATTCTATTGCGGCTCGGGAGTGCTTTTGGACAGTCGAGGTAGCTGCCAGTGTTCGCAGGACCTGATTCTCCAGTTTGTCTGTATTTTTGTTCCGATCATCCCACACTTGTGCACAGTTATATTCACTATTTACACTTTGTATACTCTGTAGAGGCTCATGATTTTTGACCCTTCGGTCTATGGGAGTTGGTATGCGTTGGGACTTGGTTCCCCTGTTTCGATATATACATCACTGTTATTTTACAATTGATATGCTTAAATGGGATAAGGCGAGCTCATAGCTCTATGATTGTTGTTGATTGGTCGGGCTGGCCTAGCAGTGTGCTGGGCGCCATCACGACCGGATTTGGGGTCGTGACATAAATTCACAATATAAACCATATAATTCGATCGCAGAGCTTCCCAGCTTTGCCCTACGCGATCGCAGACTCACCCTCGCGATCGCAGAGCTCAACATCCTCCTCTTATGCGATCGCATACATTGCATCGCAATCGCGAAGCACAAAAATTCTCTGCATTTATTGCAGCAGAAACAGCAGTGCCTTTGGCACAAATTGGTCCGTTTAGACCCCCGAATTCATCCCGAGGCTCCCAGGACCCCAACGAAAACCACCAACATACTCCAAAACACAATACGAACTTGTTCCAATCATAAAAACATCATCCTAAACATCAAAATTACCATTTCCACACGGATTCAAGCCTAAGTTTTTTCAAAACTTTCAAAACTAACAATCAATCCAAAACCCGATCAAACGACGTCCGAATGTCCTGAAAATTTGCAGACATATCCAAAATCGCATAACGAAGCTACAGAAATTGTCGGAATTCCGTTCCGACCCCCGGATCAAAATCTCACCTCCCATCCGGTTTTTGCCAAAATTCAACCTTCGCTAATTCAAGCCTAAAACTACACCGGACCAAATTCAATTCCGATTGCTCTCCTAAGTCATAAATGATCCCCCGAAACTAGTCGAATCATCAGAATCCGATTCCGAGCACTCTAACTCGAAGTCAACTCTAGGTTGACTTTCCATATTCAAACTTCCTTCAAACATGCTATTTGCTTCATTTTCAATTCGATTCACTCCTGACTCACCCGATAGGTTCTAACACTGATATAGAAGCATAAGATATGTTAATGCAAGGTAACGAGGTGGAAATTCCCGTAACGACGGGCGGGGTCGTTACAGATGTGGCAGCAATTACTGCTAAAAACCTGAATACTATGCTTACTCAGAATAATTATACTAACATGTATGTTAGTATGCTGGGAGAACAAGTTATCACAATATATGAGAAATTGGACAAGCTTATAGCAGAAGTCCAAAAGATTTCTCATAAGGAGGATAAAGGTAAAGAGCAAATTGCTACAACCAACATCCAACCTCCACTAGGGGTAAAAGACTTTAAAACTAAAGTCTTAATGATCTGGAAGAACTTCTTACTAAGAAGTTTGGGGAGTTTAAGGTTAGTCCTTTAACTCTAGAGCATAAACCTGACAAAGGTAAGAGAATTCAGGTAAATGATGAGATTAATAAAATCTCGGAAAAATATGCTCGCAAACCTTACCAAAGGATGTTCTACTATCCTAGACCAACCCTTCAGGATGTTCTTTTAGAAGAACTTGATAAGGACCACTACCACCAAGGTTATAGTGGATCTGATATCTATGAATGGAATATAGATGGTCTTGCTGAAAGACAAATCTATACCATGGTACATAGAATGCTTATGTACAGTACTATCTGTAAGGTTAATAAAAATGAAGATAAAACAATAGCAGAAATGCTTATTGCTGGATTTACTGGTCAGCTTAAAGGATGGTGGGATAATTATCTAACTCATGATCAATGTATTGAAATCATGAAAGCAACCAAAGTCGACGGTGATAAGACTGTTCAAAATGCAGTCTATTCATTAGTTCTTAATATTATAGAACACTTTTCTGGAAGATGGTCTGATAATAGTGAGACCATTAGGACTATGCTTCAGAATTTGAGGTGTCCAACCCTCACATCTTTTAGATGGTATAAAGATGTTTTCTTATCCCGACTAATGGAATTACCAGAGAGTAATAGTACTCACTGGAAGGCTAAATTCATAGATGGTCTTCCTCCCTTATATTCTGATAGGATTCGAAAAGTCCTTAGAGGCACAGGGATGAGTATTGCTTATGATGCTTACTCATATGGTAAACTTATTAGTGTATGCACTCAGGAAGGTTTAGCTCTTTGTAATGAAATAAAGCTAAGCCAAGAAATTAAGAAACATCGTCTCACTGAGAGACAACAATTAGGCAAATTTTGTGAACAGTTCGCCATTGATATTCCTTCAAAAAGGAAGAAGTCTCATAAGAATAAGGACTTCAGAAGGAGAAAGGGTTCGCCCGAAAAAAGGCGTGATAAGACCCAAAGACGGAAGGCTTTTCATAAGGCCATAAAGATTTTCGTTAAAACAAAAAACCCTCAAGCCTGTTATAAATGCGGTCGAGTAGGCCATTATGCGAGAGATTGCAGGATCAAGGACAAAATTAAAGAACTTGATCTAGACGATAATATTAAAGATTATCTTTATAAAATTCTTTTAAATTCTTCTCCGAAGAATTCTGATTACGAATCAAGTCATGAATCTTCAACTAGTGAAGACTTGCGAGTGCTTCAAGAAGAGGATTATATTTCATCTTCTGAAAGTGACCAAGAGTTTTATAATAAGGGACAATGTTCCAACCAATGTTGTGCTCCTAATGATGAACTCTCCAATATTTATTCCCAGTTTAAAGACTTGGAACTTAATATTTTGACCAATGACAACATGATAGAGTTGTTAAGGGTTATTAAGGACCCTGAATTAATGTCACAAATCATTGATAAACTTCCTACTAATTTAGAGGAAATTTCAAGGGTAGATGATATTCCATCCTCATCAAGACCTTACACCATGTCTGCAATCCAAAGAATGGTGAAAGACAAGCCCCAGCTGGATAGACCAGCTACAGTCCAAGATTTGAGTACAGAGATAACTTATCTCAAGAAACAAATCTCGGAACTAAAAGTTTCTCATATAGCTTTGGATGAAAGAGTTTTTTGATTAGAAAACTCTGAATTAATTACTTTAACCTCCAATGAGAAAATTACTAAGCTAAATACAGCTCCAAGTTCTTCAGAAGAAAATACTGCCAGTACTTTACTTGCAACTATAGATTTTGCTGAAGAAGAATTTTTAGAAAACATTATTTTCTTACACAAAAGTTTTTAATAAAAATAACTCTTTTAATAGATTACAATTTCAAAAAAGAGTTTATTGCTTTATTTGATAGTGGAGCAGATTTGAATTGTGTGAAAGAAGGGATAATACCCTCTAGATATTTTCATAAAACCACTCATCGTTTAAAAAATGCTAGTGGTTCTTCAATGGGTATTTCTTATAAATTACCCAAGGCTTATATTTGCCAGCAGGATTTATGTATTCCGGAAACTTTTGTCTTGGTAAAAGACATAGATAGAGATGTAATACTCGGTGTTCCATTTTTTATAAAATTAATGCCTTTGTTACATTGGGATACAAAAAGTTTTACAGGCACTTACTGTGGCAAAAATATTACTTTTGAGTTTATAACTCAACCTGTCCAACATTTTCTAAACGAGATTATTTCTAATAATATTTCTTCAAAAGAAAATCAAATTGAATTTTTGAAAAATGAAACTTTTTCCATTACTATTGATCAGGATTTAAAAAATCCTAAACTTATTGAGAAAATTAACTTTCTCAAAAGTCAGTTCTCTACTTCTATTTATGGTGATCACCCAAATCAATTTTGGAGTAGAAAGAAACATATTATAAATCTTCCTTATGAGGATGATTTTTTAGAGGATAATATTCCTACTAAGGCAAGACCCTTGTCAAATGAACTCTGAATATTTAGAGTTATGCAAGAAAGAGATTGATTCCTTGCAACAAAAGGGTTTAATTAGACCCTCCAAGTCCAAATGGTCTTGTGCTGCTTTTTATGTTAATAAGCATGCTGAACAAGAACGAGGAGTTCCACGTTTAGTTATTAATTATAAACCTCTTAATAAGGTTTTGAAATGGATCAGATATGCTATTCCTAATAAAAAGGATTTACTTGATAGACTTCATAACGCCATCATATTTTCGAAATTTCATTTAAAATCAGGTTATTGGCAAATTCAGATATCTGAATCAGATATATATAAAATTGCTTTTAATGTACCAATGGGCCAATATGAATGGAATGGTATGCCTTTTGGTTTGAAAAATGCTCCATCAGAATTTCAAAAAATTATGAATGATATTTTTCTTCCTTATATGGATTTTATAATTGTTTATATTGATGACATTCTAGTATTTTCAAAAAATATAGAATCTCATTTCAAACATCTTGATTTATTTAGGAAGATTATAATTCAAAATGGTTTAGTTATATCAAAACCAAAAATGATGATTTTCCAAACTTCTGTTAGATTTTTAGGCCATAACATTGAGAAAGGTAGGATTATTCCTATCAACAGAAGTATTGATTTTGCTTCTAAATTTCCTGATATAATTACTGATAAAACTCAGCTTCAAAGATTTCTTGGTAGCCTAAATTATATTTCCCCTTTTATAAAGGACCTTGCTAAGGATACTGCTCTTCTTTATGATAGGTTAAAGAAAAATCCTAAAGCATGGACTGACATTCATACTGAATTTGTCAAAAGAATTAAACAGAATGTTTATAACCTTCCTTGTTTAACTCTTGCCAATCCTACTTGGCAAAAAATTGTTGAAACAGATGCTTCTGATATTGGCTATGGTGGTATTTTAAAATAATGTTCACCCACTAATAAACAAGAATACCTTGTTCAATTTTATTCTGGAAAGTGGAATACTGCCCAGAAAAATTATGCGACTCTGGCAAAAGAAATTCTTGCTATAGTCAAATATGTTATAAAATTTCAGACTGATCTATATAATCAGAAATTTATTATTATGATTGATTTCCAAGCTGCAAAATTTATTTTTAATAAAGATTTCAAACATGATGTTTCAAAACAAATGTTTGCAAGGTGGCAAGCTTTATTAGCACCTTTTGATTTTGACATTTTTTATAAAAAAGGATCGGATAATAATCTTCCTGATTTTCTCACACGAGAATATTTGAACTCATAGTTCTATTTTCAATATTGTTTTTATGAGTCTTTATACATTAATTCTTGGAGAACGGACTACTATTACAATATTGAAGGTTATACCTTTATCCAGAGACTTACAAAGTCTTATCTTGGATATTATAATAGAAGATATCATAGAAGAAAGAGTTCCGGATGATCTAGAAGAAGAGATAGGTCCATATATTGATTTGCTAATACAAAGTTTTAATAATGCCTTAATTTATGGTTTTGATGATGATGGTAATATAATAGATCATATATATGATCTAGATCTTGATAATATGGAAGATCGCTCTTTTTTCTAAGAACAATTTTATTTCTATGCAGAAAATGAGACCGACATATCGGCCTCCTCGAGGAAGAGAAAGGGGCAGAAACTCTAATAATAGCAGAGAGAATAATATTCTCGCCCAAATGGGAAAGCTCATAGCTGCCAACCTTACTGGAGGAAATACGGATCATCCATTATACAAAGAATTTATGGATTTTATACAATCTAAAAAGGATGAAGGAGCTTCATCCAATACACCATCTTATTCTTCAGTAATAACAGAGGACAATAGCGAAAATCTTGAGGTTTATAACCGCAAAGACACAAAAGAATTAATAATTCTTTTGGAACAATCTGACCTTAAATGGAAGGATAATCCCTGGCAAATAATGAACAGGTATTTTGACACAGCATGATACGCTACTCCTGCTTATAAACACATGATTCATTATGAGACAATACTATCGACCACAGGATAAGCTGACATTCAACATTTTTATCCTGCGAATACAAGAAAAATTTATAATTTTTCTAAGATCATTATCAAGAAGGTCATACCTTCAGATGATTGGGGAATGAGTACCCTTAAGGATAGAGAATATACTCATCCTGAGCAAAGAGTCCAAGTTAAATTTAACTATTGGAACTATGTTGAAAGTTTTAATAAGACTTTTTTATATGAAAATTCTAATAGGAAACATTCTTGGTTTATCATGTTATGTTCTAATATGAACAATCAACCAATTCCAAATTGGTTTTTCAAATGGTGGAAGTTATATGGGCCATCAATAGAAACTTTTCCTCCCTTGTTTAAGAGTTTATATGTCCAATGTAGTTATACTGATGAAGGTATTCCTTACCTTCAAAGAATTTTTTATAATAAATTCTGGACCAAGCTACTCCAGACAGACCCTCAGGGCAAACTATTTGGCGAGGAATTAATCCAATAAATCCAAGTCAAGTTAGAAGAATATGTAAAGATGGACAAAATAAATGCTTCTGAGAATAAATCAAGCCCTTTTGATGTTATCACAAAGAATCTTCAAATGAAGAAGGGAGCTATCTCAAAAAAAGAAATTCTGGCTTCATATTTCGAAGAAATAAAAAAGGATTTAGCAAAGAATTTCGAAATGGAAATCAATAATGATATATCCATGTCTTCTTTGGATAATATCTCAAACAATAAAGAATATGTAGCAGGGGAAGCTCAAAGCACCTCGGAGGCAGATGTCAATATTGATGAATTAGAAGATTTTATTGAAAAGCTAAAGGAAAATGCTGAAGAATCTTCAGATAAGAAAAAAAGGAAAAGGAAAAGAAAAAGCTTGAAATATTGAAGGCCCCATCATTGAATTCGGGGTAATGAAGACAAATAACTTTAATAAAAGGACCCCTCGATTATTTTAGGGAATATACTTTAATAAAGTAGTTTGAACACTTATAATTATATAGGATATGCTTTTTTATCTTGTCGGCCAGGAGTGCAATTATTGTGTCGGCCAACACTATTGTAATTTTTTTTTATTACTAGCTGATCAATGTAGTTATACTGATGAAGGTATTCCTTACCTTCAAAGAATTTTTTATAATAAATTCTAGACCAAGCTACTCCTGACAGACCCTCAGGGCAAACTATTTGGCGTGGAATTAATCCAACAAATCCAAGTCAAGTTAGAAGAATATGTAAAGATGGACAAAATAAATGCTTCTGAGAATAAATCAAGCCCTTTTGATGTTATCACAAAGAATCTTCAAATGAATAAGGGAGCTATCTCAAAAAAAGAAATTTTGGCTTCATATTTCGAAGAAATAAAAAAGGATTTAGCAAAGAATTTCGAAATGGAAATCAATAATGATATATCCATGGCTTCTTTGGATAATATCTCAAACAATGAAGAATATGTAGCAGGGGAAGCTCAAAGCACCTCGGAGGCAGATGTCAATATTGATGAATTAGAAGATTTTATTGAAAAGCTAAAGGAAAATGCTGAAGAATATTCAGATAAGAAAAAAAGGAAAAGGAAAAGGAAAAGAAAAAGCTTGAAATATTGAAGGCCCCATCATTGAATTCGGGGTAAAGAAGACAAGTAACTTTAATAAAAGGACCCCTCGATTATGGTAGGGAATCTACTTTAATAAAGTAGTTTGAACACTTATAATTATATAGGATATGCTTTTTTATCTTGTCGGCCAGGAGTGCAATTATTGTGTCGGCCAACACTATTGAAATTTTGTTTTATTACTAGCTGATCCATTATAAAATGATCAATTTAGCTTAGAAGGAGGTGGTAGCTAATGCTCTCCCTTCTCTCTAATTTCTCTCTATTGTAAAAATCCTTTGTAATATTTTCAAAGTTTGTATAGAAAAATCAAAAAGGGTCACTTGGCCACAATCTCAGGGTCTTCGGTGTTGTTTCTCTTCTCCATTCTCTTTTATATTCTGTTACTATTTAGCCTAAATGATAGGCTAGATAATTAAGTGTTAGACTTAGCCTCTCTGCATGTTACTAAAAGTATGTTCTATGACTAATTGTTTACTATATCACCCTAATGAGGTAATAGGTTAAGAACTATTTAGACCAGGTAATTGCTAATCTCGACAGTAAAACCTTGGTTAGGCCTACCTAACCGGTGGTGCTCGTTAAACCCGTTTGAGACAGGTGGTCATTTATAGGGTTGTGGTGGAGCACCGTGGTTAAGGTTTACCTAGAAGTTAGTAGTTAGCCAGGACTGGAGTTCTTCTAATTTATTCCTGCCTCATTAGAATCGATCTTTTAACCCCTTGGTATCAAAGCCATGCCGGTAAGTAACTGTAGAAGCTAAGTTTAACACTATTTTCTTAATGAATATCATTAGGAAGAACACTACTATTAAAAACAGTAGGAAAGAAGAGTATGAAATGCCCAAAAAATTAGACCTTCTTAATAAATGGACTATACCACTAGTCAAACCAAAGGTAATATACCAATTAGGTACTTTTGAAAAAATAGGATTAAAACAGGTAGTTAAAACTACTGAAGAGACTATCAGAGTAGATAGTGATCATGTTACTTTCAGACTATTATCTGAAAGTGATTTTGCCCCTTATAGGGATTCACATAGATTCATACATATTGATTTAATACAAGTCGCCTTCAAGCCACTTACTTTAAGAGGCCTACCTGAAAGCTTTATAGTAGCCCTCAAAGATGGCAGAAACCAGAATTGGAAAAAGTCTCTTATAGGGACTGTGCAAACAAGTCTGGCTTATGGCCCCGTTTATTTCAATGCTTATCCTAATTTACAGATTTCTTGTAACGACCCGACCGGTCGTTTTAGAAAATTACGCCCCAATCCCCAATTTAACTGTTCCCCTAAGTTCATTTCTGCTATTGTGGTTTGCCGAGAGAGTCGGTTCTGAAATTTGGAGCATTTTGGGACACTTAGTCCCTAAATGAGAGCTTTAAAGCTAGAAAATGGTCCGTAGCCGGAACAGTATTAAGACGATCTCGGAACGGAGATCCGATGGTTCCATTAGCTCCGTTGGGTGATTTCGGGGTTAGGAGCGCGTTCGGAATGTATTTTGGAGGTCCATAGCTCATTTAGGCTTGAAATGCCGAAGGTTGAAATTTTGGCAAATCCGAATGATAGGTGAGATTTTGATCCGGGGGTCGGAATGGAATTCTGACAATTTTTGTAGCTTCGTTATGTGAATTTGGATATGTCCGCAAATTTTCAAGTCATTCGGACGTCGTTTGGTCGGGTTTTAGATCGAATGTGCAATTCGGAAAGTTTTAAGAAATTTAGGCTTGAATTCGATGTGAATTATGGGTTTTGATATTGTTAGACGTGTTTTTATGATTTGAACGAGTTCATATCGTGTTTTGGAGTATGTTGGTGGTTTTCGTTGGGGTCCGGGGTGTAAGGCCCCGTAAAATATTTGTGCATAAAACCTAGTAGCTATGGTGTCATGGTCCGAATAATGTGTTAGGAATGCGTAGAATTCTTCGCGGCTAGCTTGCTCGCCGCGGTTCGGACCCTTGGTAGTGATTTAAGTTTCAAAAATGTAGAGAATTAATTTTTCCGAAAAGTGTCAAATATGCGGTCAAGAATGCGATCGCAAACCTGACATGCGGACCGCATTCTTGCCGCAAAACATTCCAGAAAGTCTCCCAAAAATCGTGTTCAAAATGCGGTCGATATGCGATCGCATGTCAAATCTGCGGTGCACTTTGCGACCGCGGATCAAGCATGCGGACCGCATTCTGGCCGCATTCCTTAACAGAACCTGTGTAAAATTTGGGGCAATTCTGCGGTCACTATGCGGACCGCATGTTGATTCTGCGGTCGCATAGTGCACCGCATAATTGACCCCGGCCCAGATTTTGTAACATTTTGACCCGATCTCTTCTTTAATATAACACACTTCTTCTTCATTTTATCATATCATCTTACCAAAATTAGAGAGAGAAGAGAGGGTTTTTAGAGAGAGAAATCTTTCATCTTCAAAGATTGTTCCAACCATCTTAATTCCAAGGGATCTTAGGGCAAGGATTCAACATCCCCAATCTTTTCAAGGTAAAAAAAAAAAAAAAAAAAAAAAAAACCCTAACTATTTTCTTTGATTTTCAGTTTTAATTGGGTAAAGAGAGGTTTGCATATAATAGCTTTTAAAAATAGAATTTTTACACTCATGCATGATTATTGAACTTGATTTTTAGTAAAAAGAAGTGAGTAGAAGTAAGAGTCTTCAAGAACAAGGTTGGCAAGAGTAAGATAGCGTGGGTAAGCATAAAGTAGGAAGTTAACGGAAGAAAACTCATCACCGAGTATGTATGGCTAATTTTGATTCTTGTAAAATCGCCCAAATGTGTGCGAATTGTTTTGGCATGTGTCAAATTGAGAAATTTTACGTAATTCTTTGATTTCCTTGTTGAGCATTTGATTGATGTTGAACTACGTGTGGTGTGGTATGAAATATGAATTGAAAGATAAAAAGGTAATCGAGATTGGTAAAGAATTGGGAACAACCATTGTGATGGCATATTTGGCTTATTGTGGAAGGAATTTGAAACACCTTAATTGTGGTAAATTGTTGAACATGATTATGTGGGCATTTTCGATTTTGGAATACTTGTAACTTGGTTTTGATATTGGCTTGAGAAGAAATTGAGAACGTGAACCAATGTGTAAGTTGCTTATTTGAACTTGTTGAAATTGTGTGTAGTACCTTATCTGCTGTTTGAAATTGTTGTGTTTTCAACTGTAAGGCGAGGTCGTGTTGCGCGCCGCAACGTGGTGAAATAAGGTGTGGGTTGGGGTGATAAGGGTGGCCGAGGTAATAAGGGTGGTCGGGGGCAATAAGGATAGAAAGCGATCGAAATCGCTATTGAAAATTGATACAAAAATCAATAATGTGAAATTGTGAAAGGAGACAGCGAGTTTGCAACCTGTGGGGCACTGATTGCCCCTTTGTTTGACTACTTGTGCTTTACGTGATTGATTTGTTATTGTTAAATTGGTTGATCGTAGAAAGTGCTTTGTGTGAGAATTATTTGAAATGAGGAAAATGTGGAAACATGGTTGGGTGGCTTAATTAATTGTTGATGTAATTTAATGGCTTGAGTTTACTTGGGACAAAGTTTGTCCATACATACCAGTACAATTCAAGTGTACTGACGTCCCTTTTTGCCGGGGGCGCTACATTCGTGTCATGATTGTAGGTGGATCAGTAGCAGGCACTTCAGCTCATCGGCAGTAGTATCCTTCTCCTTCCACTGCCCGTTTTGGTGAGCCCCTTTCTTCCTCGGGGCCTTGTGTGGTTCATGCCACTCGGTTTAGATTTCATTTTGGTTTTGTAAGGTATAGCCGGAGCCTTGTTACCGGCAAGTATTGTATCTCCCTTTTTGTATCCTAGAGGCTCCATAGACATGTAAAGCTGTGGGATTGTGGCCTATGTATATGTATGGGGCGTTGTAAATATAAATTATGAACTTGTTAGTGAATCAATCACATGGTTATGTTTATGCATTATGAAATCAGTCATTATTGGTAAAATATTTGGTTAATGAGAAACAATCAACACGGGGTTAACGCGTGGGAATGAAAGGCACCCAGGTCCGCTTGACTGGGGCAACTCGGTCAGGCGCCGGTCATGTCCCTCGATTTGGGGCGTGACACTTTGGTCATCGAGCCAGGGTTTTAAAGTGTCCTAGGATGTCTCGGAGCCGTGTCTAGTAGTTCCCTTCTTATAGGTGTGTTGTCGACCACATCATATAAGTAGGGGGCTACACGGGCATTTAGGAATTTACCTACTTCTTTGATAATCTATATCGTGCGGTAAAGTGCAATGTTGGAGATATCTGTGTCTAATTCGTGCCTTGTTCCCAAATTTTCAGAATATGGCACCTAAGAAGAAGGCTAGACTCGGCCTTAGGGCCAATGCCGACCCAAGTGCAACTGTTAATCATGTACCCGATGCCGTGGGAGAAAATGACCCACCAGTCCCGAATTTGCCTGACCCATCCGTTCAAAACCCAAGTGTCCCTATCCCAGCTGCGGCAGAGGATGCCACCATTCCTCCTGCCAGTGTTCCTGACTCAAATACAGTTCCCGCTTCGGGCTCTGGTATCTCTAATGAAGATCTTAGGGGAGCCATCCATATGTTAACACAGTTAGTGGCCGCCCAGGCCCAGAGATCCCATGATGCCCCTGCATCCTCCAGCGGACAGGGAGATTCCTTTGGCTCCAGAGTCCATCAATTCTTGCGATTGGCCCCTCCGGAATTTTCAGGCACCGATCCAGAGGCTGACCCACAGGAATTCCTTGATGAGATATACAAGACCCTCAGGAGTGATGAAGGCTACAGATATAGAGGGGGTAGAGTTGGCCTCTTACAGGCTGAAGGGAGCGGCACGTTCGTGGTTCGAAATGTGGGAGGATTCCCGTGAGGAAGGAAGCCCTCCGGCCAGATGGGATGAGTTCGTGGATGCATTTATGGACCACTTCTTACCTGCTGAGGCAATGGCAGCCCGTGCCACTGAGTTCGAGGTCCTCAAGCAGGGTAGTATGAGTGTTTGGGAATATCACATGGAGTTCGTAAGGTTGTCCAAGTATGCTCCTCATTTAGTGTCGACCATGGATGCCCGGGTTCGACGGTTTGTTCGGGGCCTTAGCCCTTTGGTGGTGAATGAGGCCGCCACAGCAGCCTTGCACTCAGACATGAACTATGGGAGGATTGTGGGGTTTGCTCAGGCCACAGAGGCCAGGAAATTGAAGATTCGTGCAGAAAGAGAAAGTAGCAGCAGGGCCCGGTCAATGGGTCGTTCGGGGAGATCACTTCCAGGGAGGGGGTCATCAGGGCCATCCCAGTCATATGCTCAGTCCTCCGCGAGTGCACCGCCATCCGTGCACAGTCATCAGCAAGGCAGTTACTCGAGACCTGGTTCAGACAGCAGGAGGTCTCGTCAGTCTGGTCATCCGGGGGTGAGATCCCAGCAGCAGGGGAGACCTACGTGCCCCAAGTGTGGGAGATTTCATACAGAAACTTGCTACCTTGACCTTCCAGTGTGCTTCGGGTGCGGGGTGAGAGGTCACATTCAGCGGGACTGTCGTGCACCCCGTCAGGGTATAGGTAGGGGATCTGCTCAGTCATCCGGTTCTTCGGCTGCTACATCATCAGCACGTACTCCAGCATCAGCAGGGCGTGGTGCAGCTAGGGGTGGAGCTCGGGGTAGGGGTGGACCTAGCCGATTCTATGCATTGAGTGACCGCCAGAATGCCGAGGCTTCTCCAGATGTTGTTACAGGTATCATGTCTGTTCAGACTATTGATTGCTATGCCCTTATTGATCCAGGGGTCCTCCTTGTCTTATGTTACTCCATTCATTTCTTCAAGTTTTGGGATAGAACCCGAACAGCTTCATGAGCCGTTCTCTGTGTCGACTCCTATTGGTGATTCTATTACGGCCTCACGAGTCTATAGAAATTGTGTTGTTACGGTGGGTGGTCGTGATACCACAGCTCTGATCTTATTGAGCTTGGGATGGTAGATTTTGATGTAATTATGGGGATGGATTGGCTCTATTCGTGCTTTGCCAAGCTTGACTATCGGACGAGAGTTATGAGGCTCGAGTTCCCTAACGAGCCAGTCATTGAATGGAGAGGAAATGGTGTGGTGCTAAGGGGTAGGTTTATTTCCTACCTTAAGGCTTCGAAGATGATTAAGAAGGGGTGTATCTATCACCTGGTTCGGATAAGGAGATTGATTTCGGAATTGATGTATTGCCAGATACTCAGCCAATATCCATTCCACCTTACAGAATGGCGCCAGCAGAGTTAAGGGAGTTAAAGGAGCAGCTGAGGGATTTATTAGAGAAAGGGTTCATACGACCGAGTGTGTCGCCATGGGGTGCTCCGGTTCTCTTTGTCAGAAAGAAGGATGGGTCACTTCGAATGTGTATTGATTATCGGCAGCTTAACAAATTCACCATTAAGAATAAATATCCGTTGCCTCGAGTGGATGATCTGTTTGACCAATTGCAGGGAGCGAAGTTCTTCTCAAAGATTGATTTACGGTCCGGGTACCACCAGTTGAAGATCAGGGAGCAGGATATTCCTAAGACCGCTTTCAGAACTCGTTATGGTCACTTTGAGTTTTTGGTCATGTCTTTTGGGCTAACCAATGCCCCAGCAGCTTTCATGGACCTTATGAATCGGGTTTTCAAGCCATTCCTAGATTCCTTTGTGATTGTATTCATTGACGATATTCTCATCTACTCTCGGAGCGGGGAAGATCATGCCGTTCACCTCAGAGCAGCATTGCAGACCCTTCTTCAGCATCAATTGTATGCCAAGTTCTCAAAATAGGAGTTTTGGTTGGAGTCCGTAGCTTTTCTAGGACATGTTATTTCCAGTGAGGGAATTATGGTGGATCCTCAGAAGATTGCGGCAGTGAAAGATTGGCCTAGACCCATGACCCCGACAGAGATTCGCAGCTTTTTGGGTCTGGCAGAGTACTATCGGAGGTTTGTAGAGGGATTCTCAACCCTCGCCTCCCCATTGACTAAATTGACGCAGAAAGCAGTTAAGTTCCAGTGGTCCGAAGCATGTGAGAAAAGTTTCCAAGAACTGAAGTCAAGATTGACCTCGGCACCAGTATTGGCCTTGCCAGAAGGCACAGAGGGATTTGTAGTCTATTGTGATGCCTCCCGAGTCGGTTTGGGATGTGTATTGATGCAGCACGGAAAGGTTATAGCTTATGCTTCCAGGACAACTCAAGAACCATGAGAAGAATTATCCGACGCATGATTTGGAACTTGCAGCCGTTGTGTTTGCCTTGAAAATATGGCGACACTATCTTTATGGGGTTCATGTAGATGTGTTTTCAGACCACAAGAGCCTCCAGTATTTGTTCAAACGGAAAGAGCTGAATCTGAGATAGCGGCGGTGGTTAGAACTACTCGAGGACTATGATATGGACATATTGTACCATCCAGGGAAGGCAAATGTGGTAGCTGACGCTCTTAGTCGGAAATCCATGGGTAGTTTGGCTCATTTGGGTATGGATCAGAGACCCCTAGCTCGAGAGGTCTACCAATTAGCCAGCTTGGGGGTTCGTATTTCGGTGTTAGACGAGGGGGATATCTTGGTGCATAATGGAGCAGAATCATCATTGGTCGCGGAAATCAAGGAAAAACAGTTCATGGATCCAGCATTGGTTCGGGTGAAGGAAGCGATCATGAATGACAAGACCTCAGCATTTGTACTCAGCAGCGAAGATGGTGTATTGCGGTGTCAAGATAGGCTATGTGTTCCGGATGTGGACGAGCTTCGGGAAAGAGTGATGGCGGAGGCTCATATTTCCAGGTATTCTGTGCACCCTGGTTCAACGAAAATGTATCACGATCTCAAGGAGATTTATTGGTGGAACGGTATGAAAAGGGATGTGGCAAGCTTTGTAGCTAAATGTCCGAACTGTCAACAAGTGAAGGCCGAGCATCAACGGCCTGGTGGATTAACTCAACTTATAGAAATACCAAGGTGGAAATGGGAGATGATCAATATAGATTTCGTGGTGGGGTTACCTCGCACTCAGCGTAAGTTCGATTCAGTATGGGTGATAGTAGATCGACTCACCAAATCGGCTCACTTCCTGCCTGTCAAGTCCACTGATACTGCGGAGCAATATGCAAGATTGTACATCAAAGAGATAGTAAGGCTTCATGGCACTCCACTTTCTATCATCTCAGATCGCGGGGCTCAGTTCACCGCTAACTTTTGGAAGAAGTTTCAGCAAGGTTTGGGAACTCGGGTGAATCTCAGCACAGCTTTCCATCCACAGACCGATGGACAGGCCGAGCGGACCATTCAGACGCTTGAAGATATGTTGCGGGCTTGTGTCTTAGATTTTAAAGGTAGTTGGGATGAACACTTGCCACTGATAGAATTTGCTTACAATAACAGCTATCATGCTAGCATTCAAATGGCCCCGTTTGAGGCATTGTACGGGAGAAGATGTAGATCGCCAATCGGGTGGTTTGAGGTAGGTGAAGCGGAATTGCTAGGGCCGGATATGGTGTACGAAGCTATGGAAAAGGTCAAGGTTATTCAGGAGAGAATGAAAACAGCACAGAGTCGTCAAAAGTCCTATGCAGACGTTCGTCGAAGGGATTTGGAGTTTCAAGTCAATGATTGGGTGTTCTTGAGGGTATCTCCTATGAAGGGAGTCATGCGATTCGGAAAGAAAGGGAAATTGAGTCCTAGGTATGTCGGGCCATATCGGATCGTTCAAAGGATTGGTCAAGTTGCTTATAGGCTAGAGTTGCCTCCTGAGATGTCATCGGTACATCCGGTATTCCATGTGTCCATGTTGAAGAAAGTGATTGGAGATCCATCCACCATCATGCCAGTCGAAGCTATAGAGGTTAATGAAAATTTGTCATATGAAGAAGTTCCAGTTGCCATTCTTGATAGGCTAGTCCGTAAGTTGAGAAATAAGGAAGTTGCCTCTGTTAAAGTATTGTGGCGAAGTCAACAAGTTGAGGAGGCCACATGGGAAGCGGAAAAAGAGATGAAGGAAAAGTACCCCCATTTGTTCGATCAAGCCTAGAAGAAATTGGGTGACCCTCCTACTCCTAGTAACTGTCATCTTGCCTAAGTTGTTTCCCTCTTAGTATTAGTAAAGTCTCCTTCATTTTGTAATGAGTTAAATGTGTTGTTACATTGGGTCACTTGAACCGTTCTTGATAAATGAAAGCCTTATAAAGATTTACGTGTTAAATAAACAACTAATAGTAAGTGTAGATTGGTAATGGTTTGTTAAATGTACATGGTGTGTTAAAATGGTTAAATAAGGTAAGAATTCATTGAAGTGACTAGTTTACGTGCATTCGTTAAGGCAAGAAAGTATATACGAGTTGTGGAAAGTGTTGTAGTTGTATATTGTTGTTTGGTAATGTGTTTCGGGGGCCCTCTGACAGGTGGATATGTCCATAATACAAAGGAAACTCTGGCGAAATTTTTCTAAAATATAAGAGTTAGTCAAAATTTTGATGGTTGCATATCATGTCTTTCAAAACCAACTCATTTATTTCAAAATCCTCATTCGAGGACGAATGATCTTAAGGGGGGAGGATGTAAGGCCCCGTAAAATATTTGTGCATAAAACCTAGTAGCTATGGTGTCATGGTCCGAATAATGTGTTAGGAATGCGTAGAATTCTTCGCGGCTCGCAAGCTCGCCGCGGTTCGGACCCTTGGTAGTGATTTAAGTTTCAAAAATGTAGAGAATTAATTTTTCCGAAAAGTGTCAAATATGCGGTCAAGAATGCGATCGCGAACCTGACATGCGGACCGCATTCTTGCCGCAAAACGTTCCAAAGAGTTTCCCAAAAATCGTGTCAAAAGTGCGGTCGATATGCGATCGCATGTCAAATCTGCGGTGCACTTTGCGACCGCAGATCAAACATGCGGACCGCATTCTGGCCGCATTCCTTAACAGAACCTGTGTAAAATTTGGGGCAATTCTGCGGTCACTATGCGGACCGCATGTTGATTCTGCGGTCGCATAGTGCACCGCATAATTGACCCCGGCCCAGATTTTTGTAACATTTTGACCCGATCTCTTCTTTAATATAACACACTTCTTCTTCATTTTATCATATCATCTTACCAAAATTAGAGAGAGAAGAGAGGGTTTTTAGAGAGAGAAATCTTTCATCTTCAAAGATTGTTCCAACCATCTTAATTCCAAGGGATCTTAGGGCAAGGATTCAACATCCCCAATCTTTTCAAGGTAAAAAAAAAAAAAAAAAAAACCTAACTATTTTCTTTGATTTTCAGTTTTAATTGGGTAAAGAGAGGTTTGCATATAATAGCTTTTAAAAATAGAATTTTTACACTCATGCATGATTATTGAACTTGATTTTTAGTAAAAAGAAGTGAGTAGAAGTAAGAGTCTTCAAGAACAAGGTTGGCAAGAGTAAGATAGCGTGGGTAAGCATAAAGTAGGAAGTTAACGGAAGAAAACTCATCACCAGGTATGTATGGCTAATTTTGATTCTTGTAAAATCGCCCAAATGTGTGCGAATTGTTTTGGCATGTGTCAAATTGAGAAATTTTACGTAATTCTTTGATTTCCTTGTTGAGCATTTGATTGATGTTGAACTACGTGTGGTGTGGTATGAAATATGAATTGAAAGATAAAAAGGTAATCGAGATTGGTAAAGAATTGGGAACAACCATTGTGATGGCATATTTGGCTTATTGTGGAAGGAATTTGAAACACCTTAATTGTGGTAAATTGTTGAACATGATTATGTGGGCATTTTCGATTTTGGAATACTTGTAACTTGGTTTTGATATTGGCTTGAGAAGAAATTGAGAACGTGAACCAATGTGTAAGTTGCTTATTTGAACTTGTTGAAATTGTGTGTAGTACCTTATCTGCGCTGTTTGAAATTGTTGTGTTTTCAACTGTAAGGCGGGGTCGTGTTGCGCGCCACAACGTGGGGAAATAAGGTGTGGGTTGGGGTGATAAGGGTGGCCGAGGTAATAAGGGTGGTCAGGGGCAATAAGGATGGAAAGCGATCGAAATCGCTATTGAAAATTGATACAAAAATCAATAATGTGAAATTGTGAAAGGAGACAACAGGAGAGTTTGCAACCTGTGGGGCACTGATTGCCCCTTTGTTTGACTACTTGTGCTTTACGTGATTGATTTGTTATTGTTAAATTGGTTGATCGTAGAAAGTGCTTTGTGTGAGAATTATTTGAAATGAGGAAAATGTGGAAACATGGTTGGCTGGCTTAATTAATTGTTGATGTAATTTAATGGCTTGAGTTTACTTGGGACAAAGTTTGTCCATACATACCAGTACAATTCAAGTGTACCGACGTCCCTTTTGCCGGGGGCGCTACATTCGTGTCATGATTGTAGGTGGATCAGTAGCAGGCACTTCAGCTCATCGGCGGTAGTATCCTTCTCCTTCCACTGCCCGTTTTGGTGAGCCCCTTTCTTCCTCGGGGCCTTGTGTGGTTCATGCCACTCGGTTTAGATTTCATTTTGGTTTTGTAAGGTATAGCCGGAGCCTTACCGGCAAGTATTGTATTTCCTTTTTTTGTATCCTAGAGGCTCCATAGACATGTACACTGTGGGATTGTGGCCTATGTATATGTATGGGGCGTTGTAAATATAAATTATGAACTTGTTAGTGAATCAATCACATGGTTATGTTTATGCATTATGAAATCGGTCATTATTGGTAAAATATTTGGTTAATGAGAAACAATCAACACAGGGTTAACGCGTGGGAATGAAAGGCACCCAGGTCCACTTGACTGGGGCAACTCGGTCAGGCGCCGGTCATGTCCCTCGATTTGGGGCGTGACACCGGGAGCCTCGGGATGAATTCGGGGGTCCAAACGGACCAATTTGTGCCAAAAGGCACTGCTGTTCTGCTGCAATAATTGCAGACCAATTTTGCTCTCCGCGATCGCGTAAGGGAGAAATCCTGAGCTCTGCGATTGCGAAGTAAAGCCTGCGATCGCGTAAGTCTGGAGGTTGAACCAGTGCGTAAGTCTGGAGGTTGATCCAGTGCGATCGCGTAGGGTATTGGTCGGAAGCAGTGCGATCGCGTGAGGGAGTATGCGATTGCGTAGGGTAGTTTGGGGAGCCGGACGAGTTTGTTCTTCGCGATCGCGTTGGGTACGTTTGCGATCGCGTAGGGTTGCTGAGTTGTTCACTGCGATCGCGTCCAGGGTCACGCGATCGCGTAGAGGAAAATTAGGCCGCCCATATTTTGTGCATCGCGATCGCAAGCCCAGTGCTGCGATCGCGTAGAGTAAAATGGCCTGGCAGTAACTTTAAGTCCAGAACATTTCGGTCGCGGCCTAACACACCAAAATCGCCATTGTTGAGCTCCAAGAGAGGATTTTGAAGGGGAAACGCTGGGATATCATCGGGAAATCATCGGGGGTAAGTTTCTTGACCTTAATTCGTTGGTTTATCATGAAATCCGTGATTATTTCACCGAAATTGGAAGATTAAAGGTGGGTTTGAGCCCTAGGCCTAAATGTTAGAAAATCTCTGATTTGAGTGGTCAAATGGAGTCCGATTTTGGAAAATTTTATATGCCTAGACTCGTATTGAGATAAGGAACCAAAAAATATAATTTTCGTGATTTTTCGATAAGTCTACCGAAAGTTGGGTTTTGGCAACTTGTGGGTTTTGGTGCATTTTGAGTTATTTTGATTGGGTAATGCCCAATTGGCCTATTTTGATGTGATTATATTGATTTTTATCAGATACTACACTTGTGGAGGCCGACATTCGTGGCAAGAGGGTTATTGCTTAGCGGTTTTGTACCGGAATTGAGGTAAGTGGCTTGTCTAACCTCGTGTGGGGGACTTTCACCCCTAGGATATTATGTGATACTTTATATGCCTTGTACGCGAGGTGACGGGCGTGTACATGCGCTGGTTGCTGAACACATACTTTACTCAAAATATTCAATGAGTGATATTCCTGTTTTTAGCTGTTAAATTCGATATTCCTACCCGGTAGTAGTTAGAAAAGCATGATTAGATAGAATCTAACTGTCTAGTTGCTTAATTGACTTACTTGAGTTTTCTTGGTAATGGACTACAGGTTCAATTCCCGAGATCCTGAGATTATTGAAATATGGACTACGGGTTCGATTCCCGAGATCCTGAGATTATTGAAATATGGACTACGGGTTCGATTCCCGAGATCCCGAGATTATTGAAATATGGACTACGGGTTCGATTCCCGAGATCCTGAGATTATTGAAATATGGACTACGGGTTCGATTCCCGAGATCCTGAGATTATTGAAATGTGGACTACGGGTTCGATTCCCGAGATCCCGAGATTATTGAAATGTGGACTACAGGTTCGATTCCCGAGATCCTGACTTATTGGTAGGGACTGCGGGTTCGATTCCCGGAGATCCTGAGTTATTGAGATATTATTGAGACATGGGCTGCGGGTTCGATTCCCGGAGACCCAGAGGTACTGTCAATGGGACTGTGGGTTCGATTCCTACATGTCCTGGACTTGTTTTATTGAGTTGGTTATTCATTGTTAGCTTAATTGTAGACGATTGTAGTAATCATCTTATTGTTGCTAGTTCGGAAATTTATTATTCATTTAAACTGTTTATTTTGTTATCATCATTATATTATTGTTTTCTCAGTAGGGCCCTGACCTACCTCGTCACTACTTCATCGAGGTTAGGCTTGGCACTTACTGAGTACCGCCGTGGTGTACTCATGCTACTCTTCTGCACACTTTTGTTGTGCAGATCCAGGTACATCAGAGCAGGCTCATACTAGGTGATTCCGCAGCTTTCTGGGAGACTTCGAGGTATGATCTGCTACGTCCGCGGGTCCGGAGGCTTCCCTTCTATTCTAGTATTACTAGTTGACATTTTTCTTCATTTCGTTGTTAGATACTCTTTACACATAGAGCCACGGTTGTATTTCCCTTTTAGTCTGTGTTACCGTGGGGTTCCGGATCTTGGTAGTGTTTTATTCATTGTGTGATGGATGTATGTGCCAAGCGACACGGATTACATATCTTTTATGTTATTTTTCCGCTGTTTCTTATTTAAGTATTTATAACTTATATATTCCACAACGTGTTAGGCTTACCTAGTCGTGGGGACTGGGTGCCATCACGACATGTTCACAATTGGTGAACTAGGGTCGTGACAAGTTGGTATCAGAGCTCTAGGTTCATAGGAGTCACGGGACACGGACCGGTTACTTAGAGTCTCGCTGATCGATACGGAGACGTCTGTATTTATCTACGAGGGGCTATGTAACTGTTTAGGAAACTCTTCATTTCTTTTGGATTCCTTGTCGTGCGATATTTTTGACATCAAAAATCTAAACTATTGCTTTCTATTCTCTCACAGATGGTGAGGACACGATCTACTCGCGATGATCAGGTACCCGCGCCCCCTGTTGCCGCCGTCAGAGGCCGGGGCCAAGGTAGAGGACAAGGACGCGCCCGAGGTGCAGCCACAGCACCCGCGCGCGCTGCTGCTAAGGTGCCATAGGTAGACCAGGTTGGAGCGCAGGCACCTGGTACACCGACTACAGCTGCTACTACTCCAACACTACAGGAGACCCTGGCCCAGTTCATGAGTATGTATACCCCTTTAGCTCAGGCAGGACTGCTTCCTCTCATTGCAGCTACATCTCAGGCCGGGGGAGGGGCCCAGACTCCCGCAGCCGTTATACTGGAGCAGCGTGTGCCAGTGGGACAGGTTCCAGATGTTTTGGTTATGCCTCTTGCCGCCCCAGCACAACCCGGTGGTGGACCAGCTGCCTCTGAGGACGAGCAGCGTAGATTGGAGAGGTTCAAGAAATATGACCCTCCAGTGTTCAGTGGTTTGGCTTCAGATGATGCATTGGGTTTTCTGGAGGAGTGTCATCGTATTCTTTCTACCATGGGGATTGTGGAGACCAGCGGGGTTTCCTTCACTACGTTTCAGTTTCGTGGGACCGCTTATGATTGGTGGCGCACGTATGAGTTGGATAGTCCGGAGGAGTCCGCTTCGTTGACCTGGACGCAGTTTTCAAATCTGTTTTTGACGGAGTTTGTTCCCCAGAGCCTTAGGGATTCTTGGCGCTCGGAGTTTGAGCGGTTGCGACAGGGCTCCATGTCAGTATCGGAGTATGCTATCAGTTTCACCCGTCTAGCCAGGCATGTACCGGTTTTGGTAGCCACGGTTCGGGAAAGAGTGCGGAGATTTATTGAGGGCCTTGTTCCGCCTATCCGATCCGGCATGGCCAGAGAGCTTGAGACAGATATATCTTATCAGCAGGCAGTTAGCATTGCCAAGAGGATCGAGAGTATGCTCCCTAGAGAGCGGAGAGAGAGAGAGAGGCCAAGAGGTCTCGTGAGTCGGGCCATTTCTCCGGTGCCCGCACTTCATCAGCCGGTCGTTTTGGCAGGGGTTATTCCGGTCGACCAGTTCACTCGGCATTGCCCGCAGCCGGTAGCACTCCAGCTCTTCCAGCACCTCAGGAGCCTTATTATGCTCCCCCAGTTTCTAGTGCACCTCCTGCGTGGGGTACTTCTAGGGGTCAGACTAGTGGGGATGAGGCCGGTCAGTCTCAGTCACCGCGTCCTCCCGGAGCTTGTTTTGAGTGCGGGGATACTCGCCATCTGGTTAGGGAGTGCCCCAGGCGCAGGAGAGGAGCCCCTCATCAGTCATCACAGCATCCGCATGGTTCTCGGGGCCAGCAGGCTATCATTCCAGCCCCAGCTGCCACTCCACCTGCCCAGTCATCCAGGGGCAGGGGTCAGGGTTCCAGAGGCCGCCCTCAAGAGGGGGGACAGGCCAGATTCTATGCTATTCCTGATCGCGCTGCGGCTGTTGCATCTGACTCCGTTATCACAGGTATTATTATGGTTAGTCACAGGGAGGCATCGGTTCTATTCGACCCTGGTTCCATTTTTTCATATGTGTCTTCTTACTTTGCTTCTCATCTGGGTGTGCCTCGGGATTCTTTGAGTGCCCCCATTTATGTTTCCACTCCGTTGGGTGATTCTTTGGCTATGGACCGCGTATATCGGTCGTGTTTGGTTACCATTTGTGATTTTGAGACCGGAGCGGATCTATTGCTGCTCGGGATGGTCGATTTTGATATTATTCTGGGCATGGACTGGTTGTCGCCCCATTATGCTATTCTTGATTGTCACGCCAAGACCGTGACGCTGGCTATGCCGGGCATTCCACGTATTGAGTGGAGTGGTACTCTAGATCACACCCCTAGCCGTGTTATTTCTTTTCTCAGAGCTCAGCGTATGGTTGAGAAGGGGTGTGCTGCTTATCTAGCCTATGTGCGGGACGTCAGTATTGACACTCCCTCTATTGATTTTGTTCATGTGGTACGTGACTTTGCTGATGTATTTCCAGCTGATCTTCCGGGCATGCCGCCCGACAGAGATATTGACTTTGCTATTGACTTGTTGCCGGGCACTCAGCCCATTTGTATTCCACCGTACCGTATGTCTCCTCCTGAGCTAAAGGAGTTGAAGGATCAGTTACAGGAGTTATTGGGCAAGGGTTTCATTCGACCCAGTGTTTCGCCTTGGGATGCTCCTGTATTATTTGTGAAGAAAAAGGACGGTTCTATGCGTATGTGTATTGACTATCGTCAGCTGAATAAGGTTACAGTGAAGAACCGGTATCCTTTGCCCCGTATTGATGATTTATTTGACCGGTTACAGGGCGCACAGGTGTTTTCTAAGATTGATTTGCGCTCTGGGTATCACCAGCTGAAGATTCGGGAGCCAGATATCCCGAAGACTGCCTTCGGGACCCGGTATGGTCACTATGAGTTCCTCGTGATGTCTTTTGGGCTGACTAATGCCCCAGCAGCCTTTATGCATTTGATGCACAGTGTGTTCAGGCCTTATCTAGACTCGTTCGTGATTGTCTTCATTGATGATATTCTAGTATATTCTCGGAGCCGGGAAGAGCACGAGCAGCATTTGAGGATAGTGCTTCAGATTCTGAGGGAGAAGTAGCTTTATGCCAAGTTCTCTAAATGTGAATTTTGGTTGAGTTCAGTGGCATTTTTGGGCCACGTGGTGTCGAGTGATGGTATTCGAGTAGATCCGAGGAAGGTGGAGGCCGTGCGGAGTTGGCCCAGACCCTCCTCCGCTACTGAGATTCGCAGTTTCCTTGGTTTGGCGGGCTATTACCGTCGTTTTGTAGAGGGGTTCTCTTCGATTGCAGCACCTATGACCAGATTGACCCAAAAGGGTTCCCCTTTCCAGTGGACAGACGAGTGTGAGGCGAGCTTTCGGAAGCTCAAGACGGCTTTGACTTCGGCCCCTATATTGATGTTGCCTACAGGTTTTGGGTCCTATACTGTATATTGTGATGCCTCACGAGTTGGACTCGGTGCGGTATTGATGCAGGATGGTAGGGTGATTGCCTACGCGTCGAGACAGCTGAAGGTGCATGAGAAGAATTACCCTGTTCATGATTTGGAGCTAGCTGCCATTGTTCACGCCTTGAAAATTTGGCGTCATTATTTATATGGAGTTCCTTGTGAGATCTACACTGATCACCGGAGCTTGCAGCACTTGCTTAAGCAGAAGGACCTGAATATGCGTCAGAGGAGATGGTTGGAGCTACCGAAGGACTATGATATTACTATTCTCTATCATCCGGGCAAGGCTAATGTGGTTGCCGATGCCTTGAGTCGTCGGGCGAAGAGTTTGGGGTTTGGCATATCTACCAGCTTCGGAGAGGCCTATGGCGATGGATGTTCATGCTTTAGCCAGGCAGTTTGTTAGACTGGATCTTTCGGAGCCCAGCCGGGTTCTGGCTTGTGTGGTTTCTCGGTCTTCTCTATTTGACCGCATCAGGGAGCGTCAGTTCGACGACCCTCATTTGCTTGTCCTCCGGGATAGAGTTCGGCGTGGTGATGCTCGAGATGTTACCATCGGAGATGATGGAGTTATGAGGATGCAGGGGCGCATCTGTGTGCCCAATGTAGATGATCTTCGAGAGCTGATTCTAGCAGAGGCCCATAGCTCGCGGTATTCCATCCATCCGGGAGCCGCGAAGATGTATCAGGACTTGAAACAACATTACTGGTGGAGGCGGATGAAGAGGGATATAGTTGATTATGTTTCTAGATGCCTCAACTACCGGCAGGTGAAGTATGAGCATCAGCGTCCGGGTGGATTGATGCAACAGATTGAGATTCCAGAGTGGAAATGGGAGCGCATCACCATGGACTTTGTATCTGGGCTTCCACGGACTGTTAGGAAGTTTGATTCATTTTGGGTTATTGTGGATCGGCTGACCAAGTCCGCCCATTTTATACCGGTGAGCACTACATATTCATCGGAGCGACTGGCGAAGATCTATATCAGGGAGATAGTTCGGCTACATGGTATTCCGGTTTCCATCATTTCAGATAGAGGCACTCAGTTCACTTCATGGTTCTAGAGAGCTGTACAGCAGGAGTTAGGTACTCGGGTGGAGCTGAGCACAGCATTTCACCCCCAGCGCACTATTCAGATTTTAGAGGATATGCTCTGTGCGTGCGTGATTGAGTTTGGAGGTTCATGGGATCACTTCTTGCCACTGGCGGAGTTTGCTTATAACAACAGCTACCCGTCTAGTATTCAGATGGCACCGTACGGGGCCCTATATGGTAGGAGGTGCAGGTCTCCCGTGGGTTGGTTTGAGCGGGGCGAGGCCAGGTTGCTAGGTACTGATATGGTTCAGGAGGCTATGGACAAGGTCAAGGTGATTCCGGACAGACTTCGTGCAGCCCAGTCTAGACAGAAGAGTTATGCGGACAAGAAGGTGCGCGATGTGGCTTTTATGGTTGGTGAGCGGGTTCTACTGCGAGTCTCGCCCATGAAGGGCGTTATGAGGTTTGGAAAGAAAGGAAAGCTGAGTCCTAGATTTATTGGCCCTTTTGAGATTTTGAGGCGTGTTGGGGAGGTTGCTTATGAGTTGGCCTTACCTCCCAGCCTAGCCGGAGTTCACCCCGTATTTCATGTCTCCATGCTCCGGAGATACCATGGTGACCCGTCGCATGTGTTGGATTTCACTTCGGTTCAGCTAGACAAGGATCTGTCTTATGTTGAGGAGCCAGTTGCCGTTCTAGACAGGTAGGTCAGAAAGCTAAGGTCAAAGAACATCGCTTCGGTAAAGGTTCAGTGGCGGGACCAGCCGGTCGAGGAGGCGACTTGGGAGACCGAGCAGGATATGCGCAGCCAGTACCCTCATCTTTTCACTACTCCGGGTATGTTTCCTATGCTCGTTCGAGGACGAACGAATCTTTAAGTGTGGGAAGATGTAACGACCCGACCGGTCGTTTTAGAAAATTACGCCCCAATCCCTAATTTAACTGTTCCCCTAAGTTCATTTCCGCTATTGTGGTTTGCCGAGAGAGTCGGTTCTGAAATTTGGAGCATTTTGGGACACTTAGTCCCTAAATGAGAGCTTTAAAGCTATAAAACGGTCCGTAGCCGGAACAGTGTTAAGATGATCTCGGAACGGAGATTCGATGGTTCCATTAGCTCCGTTGGATTATTTCGGGGTTAGGAGCGCGTTCGGAATGTATTTTGGAGGTCCATAGCTCAATTAGGCTTGAAATGCCGAAGGTTGAAATTTTGGCGAATCCGAACGATAGGTGAGATTTTGATCTGGGGGTCGGAATGGAATTCCGACAATTTCTGTAGCTTAGTTATGTGAATTTGGATATGTCCGCAAAGTTTCAGGTCATTCGGACGTCGTTTGGTCGGGTTTTAGATCGAATGTGCAATTCGGAAAGTTTTAAGAAATTTAGGCTTGAATTCGATGTGAATTATGGGTTTTGATATTGTTAGACGTGTTTTTATGATTTAAACGAGTTCATATCGTGTTTTGGAGTATGTTGGTGGTTTTCGTTGGGGTCCCGGGAGCCTCGGGATGAATTCGGGGTCCAAACGGACCAATTTGTGCCAAAAGGCACTGCTGTTCTGCTGCAATAATTGCAGAGCAATTTTGCTCTCCGCGATCGCGGAGATGGCCATGCGATCGCGTAAGGGAGAAATCCCGAGCTCTGCGATCGCGAAGTAAAGCCTGCGATCGCGTAAGTCTGGAGGTTGAACCAGTGCGATCGCGTGAGGTTTCATGCGATCGCGTAGGGTATTGGTCGGAAGCAGTGCGATCGCGTGAGGGAGTATGCGATCGCGTAGGGTAGTTTGGGGAGCCGGACGAGTTTGTTCTTCGCGATCGCGTTGGGTACGTTTGCGATCGCGTAGGGTTGCTGAGTTGTTCACTGCGATCGCGTCCAGGGTCACGCGATCGCGTAGAGGAAAATTAGGCCGCCCATATTTTGTGCATCGCGATCGCAAGCCCAGTGCTGCGATCGCGTAGAGTAAAATGGCCTGGCAGTGACTTTAAGTCCAGAACATTTCGGTCGCGGCCTAACACACCAAAACCGCCATTGTTGAGCTCCAAGAGAGGATTTTGAAGGGGAAACGCTGGGATATCATCGGGAAATCATCGGGGGTAAGTTTCTTGACCTTAATTCGTTGGTTTATCATGAAATCCGTGATTATTTCACCGAAATTGGAAGATTAAAGGTGGGTTTGAGCCCTAGGCCTAAATGTTAGAAAATCTCTGATTTGAGTGGTCAAATGGAGTCCGATTTTGGTAAATTTTATATGCCTAGACTCGTATTGAGATAAGGAACCCAAAAATATAATTTTCGTGATTTTTCGATAAGTCTACCGAAAGTCGGGTTTTGGCAACTTGTGGGTTTTGGTGCATTTTGAGTTATTTTGATTGGGTAATGCCCAATTGGCCTATTTTGATGTGATTATATTGATTTTTATCAGATACTACACTTGTGGAGGCCGACATTCGTGGCAAGAGGGTTATTGCTTAGCGGTTTTGTACCGGAATTGAGGTAAGTGGCTTGTCTAACCTCGTGTGGGGGACTTTCACCCCTAGGATATTATGTGATACTTTAAATGCCTTGTACGCGAGGTGACGGGCGTGTACATGCGCTGGTTGCTGAACACATACTTTACTCAAAATATTCAATGAGTGATATTCCTGTTTTTACCTGTTAAATTCGATATTCCTACCCGGTAGTAGTTAGAAAAGCATGATTAGATAGAATCTAACTGTCTAGTTGCTTAATTGACTTACTTGAGTTTTTCTTGGTAATCGCTGGCGCTGTTCATCGGCGAAGTTATCGTTAAGCATATAATACTTCTCTCTGTGTATTCCTTTACTTGCTGTGGTTATGGACTACGGGTTCGATTCCCGAGATCCTGAGATTATTGAAATATGGACTACGGGTTCGATTCCCGAGATCCCGAGATTATTGAAATATGGACTACGGGTTCGATTCCCGAGATCCCGAGATTATTGAAATATGGACTACGGGTTCGATTCCCGAGATCCCGAGATTATTGAAATGTGGACTACGGGTTCGATTCCCGAGATCCTGACTTATTGGTAGGGACTGCGGGTTCGATTCCCGGAGATCTTGAGTTATTGAGATATTATTGAGACATGGGCTGCGGGTTCGATTCCCGGAGACCCAGAGGTACTGTCAATGGGACTGTGGGTTCGATTCCTACATGTCCTGGACTTGTTTTATTGAGTTGGTTATTCATTGTTAGCTTAATTGTAGACGATTGTAGTAATCATCTTATTGTTGCTAGTTCGGAAATTTATTATTCATTTAAACTGTGTTTATTTTGTTATCATCATTATATTATTGTTTTCTCAGTAGGGCCCCGACCTACCTCGTCACTACTCCATCGAGGTTAGGCTTGGCACTTACTGAGTACCGCCGTGGTGTACTCATGCTACTCTTCTGCACACTTTTGTTGTGCAGATCCAGGTACATCAGAGGAGGCTCGTACTAGGTGATTCCGCAGCTTTCTGGGAGACTTCGAGGTATGATCTGCTACGTCCGCGGGTCCGGAGGCTTCCCTTCTATTCTAGTATTACTAGTTGACATTTTTCTTCATTTCGTTGTTAGATACTCTTTACACATAGAGCCACAGTTGTATTTCCCTTTTAGTCTGTGTTACCGTGGGGTTCCGGATCTTGGTAGTGTTTTATTCATTGTGTGACGGATGTATGTGCCAAGCGGCACGGATTACATATCTTTTATGTTATTTTTCCGCTGTTTCTTATTTAAGTATTTATAACTTATATATTCCGCAACGTGTTAGGCTTACCTAGTCGTGGGAACTGGGTGCCATCACGACATGTCCACAATTGGTGAACTAGGGTCGTGACATTTCTCTTAATGATGAGAACTCGTTAAATGCTTTAATTCTTAGTATTAAATTACATGGTTATAATTACTTGCCTGGTACAGAAGTAATATGCATCTGTTATAGGATTTATTTTATACCTTTATATACTTTAAATCCTATGTGCAAAATTATGGATTTCAATAATGAAACTATTCTTATAGAAACCAACTTTGGCAAATCCAAAGTAACTACCAGGAGACCTATCAAATGGGATGAAATTGATTTCCCAAAAGAATGGGTCATAGAGGAAGCAGTTGCCCCTCGAAATACTGGTAATACGGAGGTTACACAAATTGAACAAACCTCAAATGGCACAATAAAGATTAGGTTCAATGAACCTATTCAGACTGATAATATCAGTCCATCATCTAAATTGACTAGATCAAATTCTTTTTATATTTCTCCGATTGATTATGTGATAGATTTTCCATCTAGAGCTTCCACGTCTCAAATTAGAGAAAATAATAGAATTGATAGTATAAAAATTGGTTTAGATAATATCGTCAAGATTAATGCAGATCTTGAACCTACTCCATCCGAAATGGATTTTTCAAATGGTTTTAATGATGAGTGAAAACCAAATAGATTTTAGTCCGGGATCACCGGCAAGAAAACTGATTTTAGAAGAATTTCTAAAACCCAGATGGGCTGTTTTCAGAAAATGGTTTCATGAAAACATGACTAGTGAATTAATACAATTCTTTAGAAATGATTTTTATACGGATATTAGCAAAAAGAACAAAATTATTGCTTTTGTTCCTTGGTTTATGTCTAAACATGTTTATAATTATATCTCTATTTTGGAAAGAGATTATATGCTTACTAGTGGGAAAATCACTAAATCAGTTTTTCCACCACAACAATCTTTTCAAATGGGAGAAAAAGATAAACTTGTTTATTTTACTTCATTTTTAAAATTATTGGAAAACGATGTGGCATCAATTACTGCTAAAAACCTGAATACTATGCTTACTCAGAATAATTATACTAACATGTATGTTAGTATTCTGGGAGAACAGGTTGTTACAATACATGAGAAATTGGACAAACTTATAGCAGAAGTCCAAAAGATTTCTCATAAGGAGGATAAAGGTAAAGAGCAAATTGCTACAACCAACATCCAACCTCCACCAGGGGTAAAAGACTTTAAAACTAAAAGTCTTAATGATCTGGAAGAACTTCTTACTAAGAAGTTTGGGGAGTTAAAGGCTAGTCCTTTAACTCTAGAGCATAAACCTGACAAAGGTAAGAGAATTCAGGTAAATGATGAGATTAATAAAATCTCTGGAAAATATGCTCGCAAACCTTACCAAAATATGTTCTACTATCCTAGACCAACCCCTCGGGATGTTCTTTTAGAAGAACTTGATAATGACCACTACCACCAAGGTTATAGTGGATCTGATATCTATGAATGGAATATAGATGGTCTTGCTGAAAGACAAATCTATACCATAGTACATAGAATGCTTATGTACAGTACTATCTGTAAGGTTAATAAAAATGAAGATAAAGCAATAGCAGAAATGCTTATTGCTGGATTTACTGGTCGGCTTAAAGGATGGTGGGATAATTATCTCACTCATGATCAACGTATTGAAATCATGAAAGCAACCAAAGTCGAGGGTGATAAGACTGTTCAAAATGCAGTCTATTCATTAGTTCTTAATATTATAGAATACTTTTCTGGAAGATGGTCTGATAATAGTGAGACCATTAGGACTATGCTTCAGAATCTGAGGTGTCCAAACCTCACATCTTTTAGATGGTATAAAGATGTTTTCTTATCCCGAGTGATGGAATTACCAGAAAGTAATAGTACTCACTAGAAGGCTAAATTCATAGATGGTCTTCCTCCCTTATTTGCTGAGAGGATTCGAAAAGTCCTTAGAGGTACATGGATGAGTATTGATTATGATGCTTACTCATATGGTAAACTTATTAGTGTATGCACTCAAGAAGGTTTAGCTCTTTGTAATGAAATAAAGCTAAGCCAAGAAATTAAGAAACATCGTCTCACTGAGAGACAACAATTAGGCAAATTTTATGAACAGTTCGCCATTGATATTCCTTCAAAAAGGAAGAAGTCTCATAAGAATAAGGACTTCAGAAGGAGAAAGGGTTTGCCTGAAAAAAGGCGTGATAAGACCCAAAGACGGAAGGCTTTTCATAAGGCCATAAAGGGTTTCGTTAAAACAAAAAACCCTCAAGCCTGTTATAAATGCGGTCGAGTAGGCCATTATGCGAGAGATTGTAGGATCAAGGACAAAATTAAAGAACTTGATCTAGACGAGAATATTAAAGATTCTCTTTATAAAATTCTTCTAAATTTTTCTCCGGAGAATTCTGATTACGAATCAAGTCATGAATCTTCAACCAGTGAAGACTTGAGAGTGCTTCAAGAAGAGGATTATATTTCATCTTCTGAAAGTGTAACGACCCCAAATCCGGCCGTGATGGCGCCCAGCACACTGCTAGGCCAGCCCGACCAATCAACAATAACCACGGAGCCACAAGCTCACTTTATCCAATTTAAGCATAACAGTGATAGATATATTAAAAACAGGGAACCAAGTCCCAACACGTGCCAACTCCCATAGACCGAAGGGTCAACTATCATGAGCCTCTACAGAGTATACAAAGTGTTAATAGTGAATATAAATGTGCACAAGTGCGGGATGATCAGAACAAAATACAGACAAACTGGAGAATCAGGTCCTGCGAACGCTGGCAGCTACCTCGACTGTCCAAAAGCACTCCAGAGCCGCAATAGAATTAGCTCCACTGTGATGTACCTGGATCTGCACACAAGGTGCAGGGAGTCGGGTGTGAGTACTTCCAACTCAGCAGTAATAAAAGTAAATAATGCTGAAGGGAAGAAAACGACGATAAGGCACTATCTCATGCTACACAATACAGAACTATCTTTTTATCCCTTTCCATCATACGTGAGTAGATTATTAAAAATCTCAATTTTTAGCTACTTTCTTTCATAATAATATACCAATACCTGGATACAATCTCAAGCAGTGCAAGTCCGCACTCAAATCAGCCCCTCGGGCTCAGCACTCCTTATCAATTTACACCAGGAGATCTGGCCAATAAGGCAACTAATGCATGTGTGCCGATAATGTATGAGTGCTGAATGTTATGCCACGTAGTACACATAAACCAATGTATGTATGCCATGCAATGCATATGACCGCTACGGCGTGTAGCCCGATCCAATTTGGGTACACGTGCTCACTGTGGGGGTTCAGACTCCGGAGGGGCTCCTACAGCCCAAGCACAATATTAATATCACACCTGCTGCGGCGCGCAGCCCGATCCATATACCACTGCGGCGTGCGGTCCGATCCATGCATGTGTATGCATATGCTCATATGAATGTCATGCCCTAACATATGGCCCTCAGCCCCAATCAGTCTAACAAATAATCAAGAAAAGCCCTACGAGCAACAATATCACATTAGCTCACAGCTAAAATATTATTAAGATCTTGTTCAAGTTTTTCATAACCTTATAAGAATGCTGAATAGCAAAAATACCATTTTAAAACTTAAATTTAGAATAAAATATGCACAGTGTTATCAAAACAGTGATACCAATCCCTGAAGGACTCAAATAATTGGTACGAAGCCCAAACATGATAATTAGTCCAATTCATTTCAACAATTAGGTGTTATTATTTATTACGCGGGACGGACCAAGTCACAATCCCCAATGGTGCTCTACCCCACGCCCGTTATCCAGCGTGCAAGTCACCTCAACACAGCAACTAAGATGTGCAAGTCCGGGGTTTACTAACCCTCGGGACATCATTTACAAGTATTACCCACCTCGAACCGACGAAAGCTCATGCCCGCGACGCCTTAGCTCCTCGAACCGGCATCCACGCACGTCAAAACTAGCACAAATCAGCACAAATATATCAAAATAGGCTAATGGAACATAACCCAATCGAAAGAACTCGAAAAATATCAAAAATCACGAAATTGGCAAAACCCGAGCCCCGGGCCCACATCTCGAAAAACTTCGAAACTCATATTTCCAGAACCCTCGTCTCGCCACGAGTCCATACATATAAAATTTACCAAAATCGGACTCCATTTGCCCACTCAAATCGGTGTTTTTCTTCAATTTAGGCTTAGGGCTCAAACCCACCTTTAATCTTCCATTTATAGAAATTTAACCAAGGATTTCATGATGAAATGATGTAATTAAGCCACAAAACTTACCTCCGACGAAACCCCGATGATTTCCCAGCAAATCTCCCGTCAATACTTCTCTTGGAACTCAAAAATGGGGGTTTTGGGTATGGGGTTCGCGACTGGACTGTTCTGTTATATTAATTCACTGACTGCCAGGCGACCTTCTGCGATCGCAGCCCCAGGCTCATGATCGCGATGAACAAATTCACCGGACCCCAAAATTACTCTACGCGATCGCGACACTCCCTACGCGATCGCACCGACTCACGCCTCAACACTACGCGATCGCGTGAAACCACCCGCGATTGCACTGCTCTAAATCCCAGACTTACACGATCGCACACTAAACATCGCGATCGCGATGCACAACCAGTCGACCTTACGCGATCGCATCACTCCTTCCGCGATCGCGAAGAACAATTTTCCGGCCTCATGCCAATACACTACGCAATCGCAGTCTCCCCCTTGCGATCGCAGAGCTTCCCATCTTTACCCTACGCGATCGCAGACCTAGCTTCGCGATCGCGAAGCACAAAAATCTTCTGCACTAATTGCAGCAGAAACAGCAGTGCCTTTGGCACAAATTGGTCCGTTTGGACCCCCGAATTCATCCCGAGGCTCCCGGGACCCCAACGAAAACCACCAACATACTCCAAAACACGATACGAACTTGTTCCAATCATAAAAATACCATCCTAAACATCAAAATCACCAATTACACACGGATTCAAGCCTAAGTTTCTTCAAAATTTCCGAATTGCTCATTCAATCAAAAACCCGACCAAACGATGTCCGAATGACCTGAAACTTTGCAGGCATATCCAAAATCACCTAACGGAGCTACTGCAACTGTCGGAATTCCATTCCGACACCCGGATCAAAAT
>JASVEL010000533.1:0-64679 GCA_032618575.1 Nicotiana noctiflora | reverse complement strand
AGGGGTGAGACGGCACGGATAAGAAATCCGCATGATAAAGCTATGCAGGGGCGCAATCAAATGCACCGTCCGCAGAATCGTTATCGAGCGTACTGTGCCAACAAGTACCGACAAAACGGTATAACGACTAGCGAGATGTAGCTAAATGCAATGCAATGCATGATATGACCGCTACGGCGCGTAGCCGATCCAATTTGGGTACCCGTGCTCACTGTGGGGGTTCGGACTCGGAGGGGCTCCTACAACCCAAGCACAATATCACTGCGGCGTGCAGTCCGATCCAACATATGTACTGCTGCGGCGCGCAGCCCGATCCACTACTAGTCAGCTAATATGCAATTACAGCCTCGCAGGCTCAAAAGTAGTTTTGAAAACATCTTTTATCATTTTTCAGTTGAAAACAGAAATATCAAGTTCCGGAGATTTGGAAATAACATGATAACAGAAATAGTTGCGGACTAGTAGTAAACTAGCATGTCAATATGATAAGACAATGATAACGATCCTCGCGGGATCCAATAACTGGCTCATGGCCCACAAGTATACTCGACCGCCCAAGAAGGGGTTCCTCGGCTCAAGAGTGGCCATTATCACAATATATAATATGCAACCATCCGAGAAGGAGGTTCGACGGCTCGAGAATAGCCTAATATCATAATACAGTATCAACAAGTCGGACTAAGTCATAGTCCCCAATCACAATCGACCCCGCACTCACAAGAGAGTACGTGTCTCGCCGCTATACAGTGTCACAAAGTGGTATACCGGGGTTTCGAACCCGCTGGTCATCACCCACATCTATTACTCACCTTAATACGGCACGACGGCTACTCCGCAATGCCCTTGCCACGAGAATCAAGCTCCGCACGCGTAGAATCTGATCAAATACAGTAGAAATATAACAAATTAGGCCAATGGGACGACACCCAATCAATACAACTCAATTTACATCAAAATTCCCAAAGTTGTCAAAACCCGACTTTCGGTACGCTTGTCGAAAAATCACGAAAGTCACATATTCGGAACCCTCATCTCAATACGAGTCTAAGCATAGCTATTTTACCAAATTCGGACTCCATTTGCCCATTCAAAACCTTGATTTTCTAAAGTTCAAGCCTAGGGTTAAATCTTCCATGAATCACCCCAAATTCCTCCATTTTCATGATATAATTGCATAATATTATCAACACTAATCATAGTTTAAGTCCATAGTTGATTACCTGATGATTTCCCCTGAGTTTCTCTTCAAAATCGCCCAAATCGCCTCTAAAGCCGAGACCCAAATGTGTGAAATGTTTCTGAAATTTTTCTGACTTCTGATACACTTAAGTCACAGCGATTTTCGCTTCTGCGGATAAAATTCCGCTCCTACGAGTCCGTATCCGCGACCATAGGGTCGCTTCGCGATTCCAGGCCTAGCCGGCCAATTCCGCTTCTGCGAGAAAAAGGACCGCTTACGCGCGTCCGCTTCTGCGATTGAACCCCCGCTTCTACGAAAACTCCCGCTTCTGTGCACCAGAGTCCGCTCCTGCGGACTCGCCCAGGCGGTCAAGAATCCGCTTCTGCGGACTTTCCCCCTTTTTCCTCAAGTCCGCTTCTGCGGTCACCCACTCGCACCAGCGACGCCGCTTCAGCGGAAAGGATTCCGCTTCCGCGATGCCAAGCGCTCCTGCGCTCCTCAGTCCGCTCCTGCGGACTCGCCTCCGCGCCCACATTTCTGCAGGGGCGAAAATGACAGAACCAGAACACTTCAACCTGCAATTTCCATGATTTTCTTCCGTTTAACGATCCGAAAACACCCCGAGGCCCCCGGGACCCCATCCAAACACACCAACACCTCCTAATACCTTATTCAAACTTGCTCAAATCCTCAAAACACGTCTAACAACATCAAAACCCATAATTCGTATCGAATTCAAGCCTAAATTCCTTAAAACATTCCGATTTACACAACCAATCAAAAACCCGACTAAACGATGCCCGAATGACCTGAAATTTTGCAGGCACATCCAAAATCACCTAACGGAGCTACTGCAACTGTCGGAATTCCATTCCAACCCCCGGATCAAAATTTCACCTACCGTTCGGATTTCACCAAAATTCAACCTTAGCCAATTCAAGCCTATCTACACCGGGCCTCCAAATTCAATTCCGATTGCTCTCCTAAGTCATAAATGATCCCTCGAAACTAGTCGAATCATCAGAATCTGATTCCTGGCACTCTAACTCTATAGTCAACTCTAGGTTGACTTTCCATATTCAAACTTCCTTCAAACATGCTATTTGCTTCATTTTCAATTCAATTCACTCCTAACTCACCCGATAGGCTCTAACACTGATATAATAGCATAAAACATGTAATTGCAACATGACGGGGTGGTAAATTCCCGTAACAACGGGCCGGATCGTCACACACCATAGCCAATATCAGAAGCATCCGTTTCAACAATTTTTTGTCAAGTAGGATTGGCAAGAGTTAAACAAGGAAGGTTATAAACCTTCTGTTTAATTCTTTTGACTGATTCAGTATGGCTGTTTGTCCATGCTTTAGGATTCTTCTTTAACCTATCATAAAGAAGAGCAGTATTCTTAGCATGGTCCTTTATAAAAGGAGAAATATAATTTAGGCTACCAAGAAATCTTTGAAGCTGACTTTTATCAGTAATTATATCAGGAAATTTAGAAGCAAAATCAATACTTCTGTTGATAGGAATAATCGTACCTTTGTCAATGTTATGGCCTAAAAATCTAACAGAAGTTTGGAAAATCATCATTTTTGGTTTTGATATAACTAAACCATTTTGAATTATAATCTTCCTAAATAAATCAAGATGTTTGAAATGAGATTCTATATTTTTTGAAAATACTAGAATGTCATCAATATAAACAATTATAAAATCCGTATAAGGAAGAAAAATATCATTCATAATTTTTTGAAATTCCGATGGAGCATTTTTCAAACCAAAAGGCATAACATTCCATTCATATTGGCCCATTGGTACATTAAAAGCAGTTTTATATCTATCTGATTCAGATATCTGAATTTTCCAATAACCTGATTTTAAATCAAATTTCGAAAATATAATGGTGTTATGAAGTCTATCAAGTAAATCTCTTTTTATTAGGAAAAGGATATCTGATCCATTTCAAAACCTTATTAAGAGGTTTATAATTAATAACTAAATGTGGAATTTCTCGTTCTTGTTCAGCATGCTTATTAACATAAAAAGCATTACAAGACCATTTGGACTTGGAGGGTCTAATTAAACCCTTTTGTTGCAAGGAATCAATCTCCTTTTTGCATAACTCTAAATATTCAGAGTTCATTTGACAGGGTCTTGCCTTAGTAGGAATATTATCCTCTAAAAAATCATCCTCATAAGGAAGATTTATAATATGTTTCTTTCTACTCCAAAATTGATTCGGGTGATCACCACAAATAGAAGTAGAGAACTGACTTTTGAGAAAGTTAATTTTCTCAATAAGTTTAGGATTTTTTAAATCCTGATCAATAGTAATGGAACAAATTTGATTTTTCAAAAATTCAATTTGATTTTCTTTTGAAGAAATATTATTAGAAATAATCTCGTTTAGAAAACGTTGGACAGGTTGAGTTATAAACTCAAAAGTAATATTTTTACCACAGTAAGTGCCTGTAAAACGTTTTGTATCCCAATGTAACAAAGGCATTAATTATATAAAAAATGGAACACCGAGTATTACATCTCTATCTATGTCTTTTACCAAGACAAAAGTTTTTGGAATACATAAATCATGCTGGCAAATATAAGCATTGGGTAATTTATAAGAAATACCCAATTGAAGAACCACTAGCATTTTTTAAACGATGAGTGGTTTTATGAAAATATCTAGAGGGTATTATCCCTTCTTTCACACAATTCCAATCTGCTCCACTATCTAATAAAGCAATAAACTCTTTTTTGAAATTGTAATCTATTAAAAGAGTTATTTTTATTAAAAACTTTTGTGTAACAAAATAATGTAATTTTTCTAAAAATTCTTCTTCAGGAAAATCTATGGTCGCAAGTAATGTACTGGCAGTATTTTCTTCTGAAGAACTTGGAGCTGTATTTAGCTCAGTAATTTTCTCATTGGAGGTTGAAGTAATTACTTCAGAGTTTTCTAATCGAAAAACTCTTTCATCCAAAGCTATATGAGAAGCTTTTAGTTCCGAGATTTGTTTCTTGAGATAAGTTATCTCTGTACTCAAATCTTGGACTGTAGCTGGTCTATCCAGCTGGGGCTTGTCTTTCACCATTCTTTGGATTGCAGACATGGTGTAAGGTCTTGATGAGGATGGAATATCATCTACCCTTGAAATTTCCTCTAAATTAGTAGGAAGTTTATAAATGATTTGTGACCTTAATTCAGGGTCCTTAATAACCCTTAACAACTCTATCATGTTGTCATTGGTCAAAACATTAAGTTTCAAGTCTTTAAACTGGGAATAAATATTTGAGAGTTCATCATTAGGAACACAACATTGGTTGGAACATTGTCCCTTATTATAAAACTCTTGGTCACTTTCAGAAGATGAAATATACTCCTCTTCTTGAAGCACTCTCAAGTCTTCACTGGTTGAAGATTCATGACTTGATTCGTAATCTGAATTCTCCGGAGAAGAATTCAGAAGAATTTTATAAAGAGAATCTTTAATATTCTCGTCTAGATCAAGTTCTTTAATTTTATCCTTGATCCTGCAATCTCTCGCATAATGGCCTACTCGACCGCATTTATAACAGGCTTGAGGGTTTTTTGTTTTAACAAAACCCTTTCTGGCCTTATGAAAAGCCTTCCATCTTTGGGTCTTATCACGCCTTTTTTTAGGCGAACCCTTTCTCCTTCTGAAGTCCTCATTCTTATGAGACTTCTTCCTTTTGAAGGAATATCAATGGCGAACTGTTCACAAAATTCGCCTAATTGTTGTCTCTCAGTGAGACGATGTTTCTTAATTTCTTGGCTTAGCTTTATTTCATTACAAAGAGCTAAACCTTCTTGAGTGCATACACTAATAGGTTTACCATATGAGTAAGCATCATAAGCAATACTCATCCCTGTGCCTCTAAGGACTTTTCGAATCCTCTCAGCAAATAAGGGAGGAAGACCATCTATGAATTTAGCCTTCCAGTGAGTACTATTACTCTCTGGTAATTCCATTAGTCGGGATAAGAAAACATCTTTATACCATCTAAAATATGTGGGGGTTGGACACTTCAAATTCTGAAGCATAGTCCTAATGGTCTCACTATTATCAGACCATCTTCCAGAAAAGTGTTCTATAATATTAAGAACTAATGAATAGACTGCATTTTGAACATTCTTATCACCCTCGACTTTGGTTGCTTTCATGATTTCAATACGTTGATCATGAGTGAGATAATTATCCCACCATCCTTTAAGCTAACCAGTAAATCCAGCAATAAGCATTTCTGCTATTGCTTTATCTTCATTTTTATTAACCTTACAGATAGTACTTGTACATAAGCATTCTATGTACCATGGTATAGATTTGTCTTTCAGCAAGACCATCTATATTCCATTCACATATATCAGATCCACTATAACCTTGGTGGTAGTGGTCATTATCAAGTTCTTCTAAAAGAACATCCTGAGGGGTTGGTCTAGGATAGTAGAACATCCTTTGGTAAGGTTTGCGAGCATATTTTCCAGAGATTTTATTAATCTCATCACACCTGAATTCTCTTACCTTTGTCAGGTTTATGCTCTAGAGTTAAATGACTAGCCTTTAACTCCCCAAACTTCTTAGTAAGAAGTTCTTCCAGATCATTAAGACTTAGTTTTAAAGTCTTTTACCCCTGGTGGAGGTTGGATATTGGTTGTAGAAATTTGCTCTTTACCTTTATCCTCCTTATGAGAAATCTTTTGGACTTCTGCTATAAGCTTGTCCAATTTCTCATGTATTGTAATAACCTTGTTCTCCCAGAATACTAACATACATGTCCGTATAACTATTCTGAGTAAGCATAGTATTCAGGTTTTTAGCAGTAATTGCTGCCACATCATTTTCCAATAATTTTGAAAATGCAGTAAAATAAACAAGTTTATCTTTTTCTCCCATTTGAAAAGATTGTTGTGGTGGAAAAACTGATTTAGTGGTTTTCCCACTAGTAAGCATATAATCTCTTTCCAAAACAGAGATATAATTATAAACATGTTTAGACATAAACCAAGGAACAAAAGCAATAATTTTGTTCTTTTTGCTAATATCCGTATAAAAATCATTTCTATAGAATTGTATTAATTCACTAGTCATGTTTTCATGAAATCATTTTCTTAAAACAGCCCATCTGGGTTTTAGAAATTCTTCTAAAATTAGTTTTCTTGCCGGTGATCTCGGACTAAAATCTTTTTGGTTTTCAGTCATCATTAAAACCATTTGAAAAATCCATTTCGGATGGAGTAGGATCAAGATCTGCATTAATCTTAACGATATTATCTAAACCAATTTTTATACTATCAATTCTATTATTTTCTCTAATTTGAGACGTGGAAGCTCTAGATGGAAAATCTACCACATAATCAATCGGAGAAATATAAAAAGAATTTGATCTAGTCAATTTAGATGATGGACTGATATTATCAGTCTGAATAGGTTCATTGAACCTAATCTTTATTGTGCCATCTGAGGTTTGTTCAATTTGTGTAACCTCCGTATTATCAGTATTTCGATGGGCAACTGCTTCCTCTATGACCCATTCTTTTGGGAAATCAATTTCATCCCATTTGATAGGTCTCCTGGTAGTTACTTTGGATTTGCCAAAGTTGGTTTCTATAAGAATAGTTTCATTATTGAAATCCATAATTTTGCACATAGAATTTAAAGTATATAAAGGTTTAAAATAAATCCTATAACAGATGCATATTACTTATGTACCAGGCAAGTAATCATAACCATGTAATTTAATACTAAGAATTAAAGTATTTAACGAGTTCTCATCATTAAGAGAAATCTGTAAATTAGGATAAGCATTGAAATAAATGGGGCCATAAGCCAGACTTGTTTGCACAGTCCCTATAAGAGACTTTTTCCAATTTTGGTTTCTGCCATCTCTGAGGGTTGCTATAAAGCTTTCAGGTAGGCCTCTTAAAGTAAGTGGATTGAAGGCGACTTGTATTAAATCAGTATGTATGAATCTATGTGAATCCCTATAAGGGGCAAAATCACTTTCAGATAATAGTCTGAAAGTACCATGATCACTATCTACTGTGATAGTCTCTTCAGTAGTTTTAGCTACCTGTTTTAATCCTATTTTTTCAAAAGTACCTAATTGGTATATTACCTTAGGTTTGACTAGTGGTATAGTCCATTTATTAAGAAGGTCTAATTGTTGGGGCATTTTATACTGTTCTTTCCTACTATTTTTAATAGTAGTGTTCTTCCTAATGATATTCATTAAGAAAATAGTGTTAAACTGTGACGACCCGGCCCGTTGTCACGGGAATTACCACCCCGTTATGTTGTAATTACATGTTTTATGCTTTTATATCAGTGTTAGAGTCTATCGGGTGAGTTAGGAGTGAATTGGATTGAAAATGAAGCAAATAGCATTTTTGAAAGAAGCTTGAATATGGAAAGTCAACCTGGAGTTGACTATTTGGTTAGAGGGCTCGGAATCGGATTCCGATGATTCGGTTAGTTCCGGGAGGTCATTTATGACTTAGGAGAGCAATCAGAATTGAATTTGGAGGTCCGATGTAGAAATAGACTTGAATTGGCGAAGGTTGAATTTTGGCGAAAACTGGATGGTAGGTGAGATTTTGATCCGGGGGTTGGAATAGAATTCCGACAATTTTTGTAGCTCCGTTATGTAATTTTGGATATGTCTTCCAATTTTCAGGTCATTCGGACGTCGTTTGATCGGGTTTTGGATTGAATGTTAGTTTTGAAAGTTTTGAAGAAACTTAGGCTTGAATCCGTGTGTAAATGGTGATTTTTTGTGTTTAAGGCCGTGTTTTTATGATTGGAACAAGTTTGAATAACGTTATAGGATGTATTGGTATTTTTGGTTGAGGTCCCGGGGGCCTCGGGGTGATTTCGGATGGCTAACGGGAATTTTTGAGTTGAAAAATGCATCAGAAAAATTGCAGAGAATTTTGTTCTATGCGATCGCAATGCTCTAATGCGATCGCATAGTGTTAGCTACAGTACCTAGGATTTTGTTCTATGCAATCGCATAGGCTTAGCTACAGTGAACGGAAATTTTGTTCTATGCGATCGCATAGTGTTAGCTACAGTACCCAGACAGAATGTTAAAAACATTTCAGTCGCGAAAACAACCCATTTTTCCACCATTTTTGGTCATTTTTGAGAGCTTTTGAACGGGATTGAAGGGGTTTCGACTGGGAATCGTTGGAGGTAAGTTTTATGAGTTAATTACATGTTTTTATACAAGAATCATCCATGGAATTCATGAATTTATGGCTAAAAATCAAGAAAAATAGGGCTTGGAGCAAAACCTTAAATTTAGGATTTGAAGGACCATTTGTGGTCCGAATTAGGAGTTCTTGGTATGTACGGACTCGTGGCGAGACTAGGATTCCGAAAATTTGAATTTCAGAATTTTTCGAGATGTGGGCCCGGGGCTCGAATTTTGCCAATTTCGTGATTTTTGATATTTTTCGAGTTATTTCGATTGGGTTATGTTCCAATAGCCTATTTTGATATATTTGTACTGATTTTGGCTAGTTTTGACGTGCGTGGATACCGGTTCGAGGAGCTAAGGCGTCGCGGGCATGAGTTTCCGCCGGTTCGATGTGGGTAATACTTGTAAATGATGTCCTGAGGGTTAGTTAACCCCGGATTTGCACATCCTTGTGCTGTGTTGAGGTGACTTGCACGCCGGATAACGGGCGTGGGGTAGAGCACCATTGGGGATTATGACTTGGTCCATCCCGCATAATAAATAATAACACCTAATTGTTGAAATGAATTGGACTAATTATCATGTTTGGGCTTCGTGCCGATTATTTGAATCCTTCGGGGATTGGTATCACTGTCTTGATAACACTGTGCATATTTTATTCTAAATTTAAGGTTTAAAAATGGTATTTTGCTATTCAGCATTTTTATAAGGTTATGAAAAACTTGAACAAGGTCTTAATAACATTTTTAGTTGTGAGCTAATATGATATTGTTGCCCGTAGGGCTTTCTTGATTATTTGTTAGACTGATTGGGGCCGAGGGCCATATGTTAGGGCATGACATTCATGTGGGCATATGAATACACATGCATGGATCGGACTGCACGCCGCAGTGGTATATGGATCGGGCTGCGCGCCGCAGCAGGTGTGATATTAATATTGTGCTTGGGCTGTAGGAGCCCTCTGGAGTCTGAACCCCCATAGTGAGCACGGGTACCCAAATTGGATCGGGGTACACGCCGTAGCGGTCATATACATTGCATGGCATACATACATTGGTTTACGTGTACTACGTGGCATAACATTCAGCACTCATACATTACTGGCACACATGCATTAGTTGCCTTATTGACCAGATCTCCTGGTGTAAATTGATAAGGAGTGCTGAGCCCGAGGGGCTGATTTGAGTGCGGACTTGCACTGCTTGAGATTGTATCCAGGTATTGGTATATTATTATGAAAGAGAGTAGCTAAAATTGAGATTTCTAAATATTCTACTCACATATGCTTGAAAGGAATAAAAAGATAGTTCTGTATTCTGTAGCATGAGATCATGCCTATCGTGGTTTTCTTCTCTTCAGCATTATTTACTTTTATTACTGCTGAGTTGGAAGTACTCACACTCGACTCCCTGCACCTTGTGTGCAGATCCAGGTACATCACAGTGGAGCTGATTCTATTGCGGCTCGGGAGTGCTTTTGGACGGTCGAGGTAGCTGCCAGCGTTTGCAGGACCTGATTCTCCAGTTTGTCTGTATTTTTGTTCTGATCATCCCACACTTGTGCACAGTTATATTCACTATTTACACTTTGTATACTCTGTAGAGGCTCATGACTCTTGACCCTTCGGTCTATGGGAGTTGGCACGTGTTGGGACTTGGTTCCCTGTTTTTAATATATCTATCACTGTTATGCTTAAATTGGATAAAGTGAGCTTGTGGCTCCGTGGTTATTGTTGATTGGTCGGGCTGGCCTAGCGGTGTGCTGGGCGCCATCACGACCGGATTTGGGGTCGTGACAAGTTGGTATCAGAGCCTAGGTTTACTAGGCCTCGTGAGTCTTGAGCCGGTTAGTAGAGTCTTGTGGATCGGTACGGGGACGCCTGTACTTATCCTCGGGAGGCTGCGAACCTTTAGGAAACACTTCACATTTCTTGGAATTCTTATCGTGCGCACTTGATTCGACTTGAGATATAATTTTTGAAATTCCTTCCACACGTCTGTGTACGCATCGAGCGCTCAGTAATATAACTGACTTATGGCTTGCGATTCTCTGGTCGAGGGGCGAGATGTAATCTCTGTGAATTCATGTTGGGCCAGTAAGGAGGACTTGAGGCTAGATATTTGTCTATGGCTTGAGCACCAAGGTACTAATGTCGCGAGCCGGTATTAGGAAGTTCTTACGATCGGTATTGATCTTTATTGTGCAAATGGCAGTTTGATAATGGATGAGCTGTTAATTGTTCGACCCTTGTCTAATCTGTTGTGTAGCCCCGAGCTATGGGCGTGGTGAATAATTATCATATCTCGTAATTGGAAGGTACAGTACCTTATGTGTAGTGGAACGAGTTTAAACTCAGGAAGACTAAAGTGATTTTGATATGTGTTATGATTCGAGCAGGTACAGCGCAGGTTCAAGTATAAATTGTGATAATATGATTCGTATAGTATTGAGATTTAATGTTGTTGAAATACATTGTGATATCTTGTTGAGTTGTGGATGTATTGTTAGAATGGTTTGGTGATTCTCTGGCGGGTGGATAGGCCAATTTACAAAGGAAACTCTGCCGAAATTTTTGGAAAATTTGGGACTTAGAAAGATTTCTGTCACCTAAAGAGAGTGGGCTTATTGGTGGTGCGTGTATATCTGCAAGAATTACAGAAGAGCTAAGGTCTCTAATGATTCGAGTCTCTGTCAAGGCTTGTAAATGACTTGAGTTTAATCTCATCTTAACATTTCGGCATCACTTGAGTAATAATGATATAAGTGGTTGAAAGTGCTTTGATGAATGGCTTCGAGCTAAGTTGGGGAGGTTGCTATTGATTAACTGATTGCACTATTGTGTGCTATGTTGATTCTGTCTCTAAGTATGTTGGGAAATTCTGGAAAGGTTATGGTGCTTCGTAGATCTGATGAAGTATTAGGGTGTTTTGAACTGTTGTTGGTAAAGAATATTCACCGTATAGAAAATAAAGCTAGCTGATTGTATCTGTAAGTAATCATGTTCTGCGATGTCAGAGTTCCAATAAAACACGAGTGGTTCTACTCAATAGGACAGTTGAATTACAGCTGAATAAGGGTGAATGATGCCCGAGAATGGTTTTGCGGTGTTCAAGATTTTGCTTGTAACAGTCAGGTGCCTTAAGATTTGTGTATGTGGCTAAAGATGGCGGGTTCGTTAGAAAAGATCAAGGCTTGTGTTATATCATGTGAATGATGGGATTCTACGTATCCGCATTGGGAAGTAATGATAACAATTTAAAAATCGCGGTAAGTTCATCAAAATAAAGTGTGGTGGAATGTGGTGCTTCTGGGAACACTGAGAGAGTATTCAGTGGCCTATGGGTCTTAGACCGTGTGATCTTGTGTACGAGTCTTGTGTGGTAAAAATGGTTGAGGCATTGTCGTACTACAGAAAAGACTGATATGAAATTAGAGATGAATCAGAAAGGAAACTGGTTAAATGGAACAACTTGTTAATAAACCAGAATGGTATAAAAAGGAATACGATTGATTCCTGGTATGTGGTTGAAGTAATGAGTCTTGCAGACATTGTGTAGCAAAGCTCTTGAGTGCTGGCAGTTGTGTAACTTGATATGGGTATAAAGACTCAGTCCTGGAGGTTAAACTTATGCAACGAAGGGGAAGAAATAGTTTGTGATGTGTTTTATCATGGTTTGAAAATGAGTATACTCCTGTCGGTATGCGAAGCGTGGAATGTGTAATGAGTTTTCTCTATATGGGATCATGAAAGTCCTTGACTAGTTGAGTGCGCCGATGTTTGCGGCGTAGGAAATGAATATGAATTTCCATGTTATCTTAGGGTGGTGTGGCATATGCGATGTGTGATGGAAAGTTGATAATGGTATATCCTAGGTTTTGAGATTAGTTCGTAATATATGGGAAGTCAATAAAGTTATTGAGCAGCGCGGACAGCTGCAGGTGAATTAAGAATCGATCTTTCTGGTGATTAAGGAAAATGGTACTGCTATTCTAGTAATTTGGCAGGGTATATGGTCCAAAAGGACAAGGTAATGTAAACTGATAATATCCAGTGGTATGGTGGTATTCTCTTGTTGGATCGACTATAATAACTGAATCGTTGAATGCATAGTAAAATTTCTGAATGGTTTTCGTGGTATGAATGGACGCTTGATGTGCGTTATGTATTTGTATGGTGAAGTACGAAATCAAGCATGGTGATTCATGTGTTATATGTGTGTTGGAGACTAGAAGTTCTTGTAACCCGCCTACGAGCGGTGGTATGTCGTGTGTACCGGCACCGTTTAGCGGTTATTGGAAATCGGAAGCCCTAGTGGCTCTCTCTTAGCTTGATATGATGAATTTGGGTTATGATACCTTATTTCAGAGTGGTTGACATAAGCCAGGTCGTCTAGACTAATGTGATATGGGCTATGTCGGAAAATGGCACAAATTGCGTAGCAGAGAGCATCAGAGTATGCTCCAACAGAGTAGTTGTACACAGGACCAACGGACGGCTGGTAGGCATTGCTTTGTCGGTTGGACCTTAGTGGCGGATGTCAGTGTAGAGGTATCTACCATTGATTCAGTTCCAGTATTCAGAAACGTTGTTAGATGCGTTTCATGTGGGCGAACTTGAGGCTATATATATATATGTTTGCTGTAATGAGAAAATTTGACTCGTTATGCATTTCCTTTTTACGAGATTTACACGTGGATCGGGTGGCACGCCGCCACGGGTTATTTGGATCGGGTGGCACGCCGCCACGGGTATGTCGTTGGAGCGGGTTGCACGCCGCAACCGAATATTGTGAAAATATAGTTAGTTATATGCTACTGGGTATACAATACTTCCCCACTTCTGAGGAAAAGTCCGTTTTGAGTATCGCTTGGCGAATGGCACATCGGTTGTGTCCTTTCAGGATTTAATAGCATACGTTAATTGTTTCACCGTGGGTGAGGTTGATTTCTTGGGTTCAAGACCTAGATCTGCGCGTGGCTAACCGTTTTGAGCTTAATAGCTTGAGGTGCTTCATGAGTAATAATGTTGGGGTAGAAGCACGAATCGCGGCAAGGCTACGTGATGTTATGACCTCTCGAGGAGGATTCAGGTACTCTATTTCTATAATGCGAGACGCGATCTCAGTTCTATGTTATGATGGCACAGAGGAATTGAAATGCAACTCTTTTGCTGGAGACAGTTGTCATGATTTGAGTGTGTTCAGGCATTTCTATTGGAGCCTGTGTTGTGCTCGTCGTGGCTTAGGTCGGTGTTGAGGTGTCATATCACCAGTGCGGTAGGTTATGATCGAAATGATCATTGGATCCAATAATGAGTGTGAGTATATGTGATTTCAGCTGGTTAGAAAGGTAATACCGAGATTTGGGTCCGAAATCTATTGTGGTATTAGTTAAAACTGAAATGGATTCACGAATGGTTAACCTGAGAGATGGGTTCGGTATATCGCGTGCTTCAGCTACCGTGGGCAAGTTATGAAGGTGTTGGAATAAGACTCTATCTAATAAAAGAGGTTTTCAGCTAGTATTTGGTTATTGTGGCCAGTTGATGTGATTAGAGACTATCGTCTCAAGTGATTTGGTTGTCGATACATCATATGATCTCACCCGGAGTAGTGAATATGGGTTATTGCAGTGGATTCGAAGTATACTGAGTATAGGCATGGGATTTGCATTTGGCAATATGATTTCAGAAAGTGCAATGTGGTTTATGGTTCAGATGGTCTATGAAATTTCAGCTATATGGTATTTTCGGACTTATGTGAGATAGGGTGACGTGTGATCGCCCTGAATATATGCTTGGTAAGGTCATTCAAGCTATTGGGTTTCTTCTAGTACAACTTTGGGTCCGCTCGAGGACGAGCGTTTGTTTAAGTTGGGGAGAATGTGACGACCCGGCCCATTGTCACGGGAATTACCACCCTGTTATGTCGTAATTACATGTTTTATGCTTTTATATCAGTGTTAGAGTCTATCGGGTGAGTTAGGAGTGAATTGGATTGAAAATGAAGCAAATAGCATTTTTGAAAGAAGCTTGAATATGGAAAGTCAACCTGGAGTTGACTATTTGGTTAGAGGGCTCGGAATCGGATTCTGATGATTCGGTTAGTTCCGGGAGGTCATTTATGACTTAGGAGAGCAATCGGAATTGAATTTGGAGGTCCGGTGTAGAAATAGGCTTGAATTGGCGAAGGTTGAATTTTGGCGAAAACCGGATGGTAGGTGAGATTTTGATCCGGGGGTCGGAATAGAGTTCCGACAATTTCTGTAGCTCCGTTATGTAATTTTGGATATGTCTGCCAATTTTCAGGTCATTCGGACGTCGTTTGGTCGGGTTTTGGATTGAATGTTAGTTTTGAAAGTTTTGAAGAAACTTAGGCTTGAATCCGTGTGTAAATGGTGATTTTTTGTGTTTAAGGTCGTATTTTTATGATTGGAACAAGTTTGAATAATGTTATAGGATGTATTGGTATTTTTGGTTGAGGTCCCGGGGGCCTCGGGGTGATTTCGGATGGCTAACGGGAATTTTTGAGTTGAAAAATGCATCAGAAAAATTGCAGAGAATTTTGTTCTATGCGATCGCAATGCTCTAATGCGATCGCATAGTGTTAGCTACAGTACCCAGGATTTTGTTCTATGCAATCGCATAGGCTTAGCTACAGTGAACGGAAATTTTGTTCTATGCGATCGCAATGCTCTGATGCGATCGCATAGTGTTAGCTACAGTACCCAGACAGAATGTTAAAAACATTTCAGTCGCGAAAACAACCCATGTTTCCACCATTTTTGGTCATTTTTGAGAGCTTTTGAACGAGATTGAAGGGGTTTCGACTGGGAATCGTTGGAGGTAAGTTTTATGAGTTAATTACATGTTTTTATACAAGAATCATCCATGGAATTCATGAATTTATGGCTAAAAATCAAGAAAAATAGGGCTTGGAGCAAAAACCTTAAATTTAGGATTTGAAGGACCATTTGTGGTCCGAATTGGGAGTTCTTGGTATGTACGGACTCGTAGCCGAGACGAGGATTCCGAAAATATGAATTTCAGAATTTTTCGAGATGTGGGCCCGGGGCTCGGGTTTTGCCAATTTCGTGATTTTTGATATTTTTCGAGTTATTTCGATTGGGTTATGTTCCATTAGCCTATTTTGATATATTTGTACTGATTTTGGCTAGTTTTGACGTGCGTGGATACCGGTTCGAGGAGCTAAGGCATCGCGGGCATGAGTTTTCGCCGGTTCGAGGTGGGTAATACTTGTAAATAATGTCCTGAGGGTTAGTAAACCCCGGACTTGCACATCTTAGTGTTGTGTTGAGGTGACTTGCACGCCGGATAACGGGCGTGGGGTAGAGCACCATTGGGGATTGTGACTTGGTCCTTCCCGCGTAATAAATAATAATACCTAATTGTTGAAATGAATTGGACTAATTATCATGTTTGGGCTTCGTGCCGATTATTTGAATCATTCAGGGATTGGTATCACTGTCTTGATAACATTGTGCATATTTTATTCTAAATTTAAGGTTTTAAATGGTATTTTGCTATTCAACATTCTTATAAGGTTATGAAAAACTTGAACAAGGTCTTAATAACATTTTTGTTGTGAGCTAATATGATATTGTTGCCCGTAGGGCTTTCTTGATTATTTGTTAGACTGATTGGGGCCGAGGGCCATATGTTAGGGCATGACATTCATGTGAGCATATGCATACACATGCATGGATCGGACTGCACGCCGCGGTGGTATATGGATCGGGCTGCGCGCCGCAGCAGGTGTGATATTAATATTGTGCTTGGGCTGTAGGAGCCCCTCCGGAGTCTGAACCCCCACAGTGAGCACGGGTACCCAAATTGGATCGGGCTACACGCCGTAGCGGTCATATGCGTTGCATGGCATACATACATTGGTTTACGTGTACTACGTGGCATAACATTCAGTACTCATACATTACTGGCACACATGCATTAGTTGCCTTATTGACCAGATCTCCTGGTGTAAATTGATAAGGAGTGCTGAGCCCGAGGGGCTGATTTGAGTCCGAACTTGCACTGCTTGAGATTGTATCCAGGTATTGGTATATTAATGAAAGAAAGTAGCTAAAATTGAGATTTCTAAATAATCTACTCACGTATGCTTGAAAGGAATAAAAAGATAGTTCTGTATTGTGTAGCATGAGATAGTGCCTATCGTGGTTTTCTTCCCTTGAGCATTATTTACTTTTATTACTGCTGAGTTGGAAGTACTCACACCCGACTCCCTGCACCTTGTGTGCAGATCCAGGTACATCACAGTGGAGCTGATTCTATTGCGGCTCGGGAGTGCTTTTGGACAGTCGAGGTAGCTGCCAGCGTTCGCAGGACCTGATTCTCCAGTTTGTCTGTATTTTTGTTCTGATCATCCCACACTTGTGCACGGTTATATTCACTATTTACACTTTGTATACTCTGTAGAGGCTCATGACTCTTGACCCTTCGGTCTATGGGAGTTGGCACGTGTTGGGACTTGGTTCCCGTTTTTAATATATCTAACACTGTTATGCTTAAATTGGATAAAGTGAGCTTGTGGCTCCGCGGTTATTGTTGATTGGTCGGGCTGGCCTAGCAGTGTGCTGGGCGCCATCACGACCGGATTTGGGGTCGTGACATAAACTTAGCTTCTACAGTTACTTACAGGCATGGCTTTGACACCAAGGGGTTACAAGATTGCTTCTAATGAGGCAGGAATAAATTAGAAGAACTCCAGTCCTGGCTAACTACTAACCTCTAGGAAAACCTTAAACCACGGTGCTCCACCACAACCCTATAAACGACCACCTGTATCAAACGGGTTTAACGAGCACCACCGGTTAGGTAGGCCTAACCAAGGTTTTACTGTCGAGATTAGCAATTGCCTGGTCTAAATAGTTCTTAACCTATTACCTCATTAGGGTGATACAGTAAACAATTAGTCATAGAACATACTTTTAATAACATGCAGAGAGGCTAAGTCTAACACTTAATTATCTAGCCTATCATTTAGGCTAAATAGTAACAGAATATAAAAGAGAATGGAGAAGAGAAACAGTACCGGAGACCCTGAGATTGTGGCCAAGTGACCCTTTTCGATTTTTCTATACAAACTTTGAAAATATTACAAAGGATTTTTACAATTGAGAGAAATTAGAGAGAAGGGAGAGCATTGGCTACCACCTCCTTCTAAGCTAAATTGATCCTTTTATAATGGATCAGCTAGTAATAAAACAAAATTACAATAATGTTGGCCGACACAATAATTGCACTCCTGGCCGACAAGATAAAAAAGCATATCCTATATAATTATAAGTGTTCAAACTACTTTATTAAAGTAGATTCCCTACAATAATCGAGGGGTCCTTTTATTAAAGTTATTTGTCTTCATTACCCCGAATTCAATGATGGGGCCTTCAATATTTCAAGCCTTTTTTTTTCCTTTTCCTTTTTTCTTATCTGAAGATTCTTCAGCATTTTCCTTTAGTTTTTCAATAAAATCTTCTAATTCATCAATATTGACATCTGCCCCCGAGGTGCTTTGAGCTTCCCCTGCTACATATTCTTCATTGTTTGAGATATTATCCAAAGAAGCCATGGATATATCATCATTGATTTCCATTTCGAAATTCTTTGCTAAATCCTTTTTTATTTCTTCGAAATATGAAGCCAGAATTTCTTTTTTTGAGATAGCTCCCTTCTTCATTTGAAGATTCTTTGTGATAACATCAAAAGGGCTTGATTTATTCTCAGAAGCATTTATTTTGTCCATCTTTACATATTCTTCTAACTTGACTTGGATTTGTTGGATTAATTCCTCGCCAAATAGTTTGCCCTGAGGGCCTGTCTGGAGTAGCTTGGTCCAGAATTTATTATTAAAATTCTTTGAAGGCAAGGAATACCTTTATCAGTATAACTTCATTGGACATATAAACTCTTAAACAAGGGAGGAAAAGTTTCTATTGATGGCCCATATAACTTCCACCATTTGAAAAACCAATTTGGAATTGGTTGATTGTTCATATTAGAACATAACTTGATAAACCAAGAATGTTTCCTATTAGAATTTTCATATAAAAAAGTCTTATTAAAACTTTCAACATAGTCCCAATAGTTAAATTTAACTTGGACTCTTTGCTCAGGATGAGTATATTCTCTATCCTTAAGGGTACTATTCCCCATTCATCTGAAGGTATGACCTTGTTGATAATGATCTTAGAAAAATTATAAATTTTTCTTGTATTCGCAGGATAAAAATGTTGAATGTCAGCTGATCCTGTGGTAGAGAGTACTGTCTCATAATTAATCCTGTGTTTATAAGCAAGAGTAGCGTATGACGCTGTGTCAAAATACCTGTTCATTATTTGCCAGGGATTATCCTTCCATTTAAGGTCAGATTGTTCCAAAAGAATTATTGTCACGACCCCAAATCCGGTCGTGATGGCGCCCAGCACATTGCTAAGCCAGCCTGACCAATCCATATCAACCACGGAGCTAGAAGCTCTCTTTAACCCATTTAAGCAAATTAATTCAAGAAAATAACAGCGATATATGTAACGAAAACGGGGAACCAAGTCCCATAATACATCAACTCCCATAGACCAAGGGTCAAGAGTCATGAGCCTCTACTGAACATGAGTGTATAAAGGTTTACAAGATACCAAGTGCGGAAAGAAATGTCAATACAAAATCAAAAGACGGTAGGAAGGAATATCGGGTCCTGCGGACTCTGCAGCTACCTCGAATATCCACAAACGTCGCCTCGCACAGCTACTGGATCACTGCTGAGAGGTACCTGGATCTGCACACAAGGTGCAGGGAGTAAAATGAGTATTGCCAGACTCAGTGGTAATAAACAAGGGTAAGACAGCGCAGATAAGAAATCCGCAATAAAACACTATGTAAAGCTACAATCAGCTACCCTGTCATAGAATTAATCTTCATTGTACATGTACCAACAAATACCAATAAATAGCATAACAGGCTAGCGGATGTAGCTAAATGCAATGCAATGCATGATATGACCGCTACGGCGCGTAGCCCGACTCCAATTTTGGGTACCCGTGCTCATTGTGGGGGTTCAGACTCCGGAGGGGCTCCTACAGCCCAAGCACATCTCATAGAGATATTCCTGCGGCGTGCAGTCCGATCCAACATATATCTCGCTGCGGCGTGCAGCCCGATCCACTACTAGTCAGCTAATATGCAGATACAGCCTCGCAGGCTCAAAAATAGTTTTTGAAAACTCTTTTATCATTTTTCAGTTGGAAAACAGTAATGTCAAGTTCCAGAGATTGGAATTGGCATAATAACAAAAATGGCTGCGGACTAGTAGTAAACTAGCATGTCTATATGATAAGACAATGATAACGATCCTCGCGGGATCCAATAACTGGCTCACGGCCCACATGTATAATCAACCGCCCAAGAAGGGGGTTCCTCGGCTCAAGAGTGGCCATCATTATAATATATATATATATATATATGCGACCATCCGAGAAGGAGGTTCGACGGCTCTAGAATAGCCAATAATACAGAGTATCAACAGGTTGGACTAATATATAATCTCCAATTCATGATCGACCCCGCACTCTCAAGAGTGTGCGTGTCTCGCCACTATACATCGTCACAAAGTGGTATACCGGGGTTTCGAACCCGCTGGTCATCACCCACATCTATTACTCACCTCGATACGGTGCGACGACTACTCCGCAATGCCCTTGCCACGAGAATCAACCTCCGCACGCGTAGAATCTGATCAAATACAGTAGAAACACAACAAATTAGGCCAATGGGACTACACCCAATCGATACAACTCAATTTACATCAAAATTCCCAAAGTTGTCAAAACCCGACTTTCGGTACGCTTATCGAAAAATCACGAAAGTCACATATTCGGAACCCTCGTCTCAATACGAGTCTAAGCATATCAATTTTACCAAATTCGGACTCCATTTGCCCATTCAAAACCTTGATTTTCTAAAGTCCAAGCCTAGGGCTAAATCCTCCATAAATTACCCCAAATTCCTCCATTTTCATGATATAATTGCATAATATTACCAATACTAATCATAGTTTAAGTCCATAGATGATTACTTGATGATTTCCTTGAATTTCTCTTCAAAATCGCCCAAATCGCCTCTAAAGCCGAGACCCAAAATGTGTGAAATGTTCTGAAATTTTTCTAACTTATGATACACTTACTTACAGCGATTTTCGCTTCTGCGGAATATTTTCCGCTCCTACGCACCCGTATCCGCGACCAAAGGGTCGCTTCAGCGGTTCTAGGCCTGGCCGGCCATCTCCGCTTCTGCGAGCAAAGGGCCGCTTAAGCGGTCCCGCTTCTGCGAAGAAGCTTCCGCTTTTGCGGACACATCCGCCTCTGCGCATCCTCGACCGCTTCTGCGGTCTCGCCCAAACGGTAAGATGTCCGCTTCTGCGGACCATGCCCAATCTCTCCCCGTCCGCTTCTGCGATCACTGGCTCGCACCAGCGACCCCGCTTCAGCGGAATGGCTTCCGCTTCTGCGTAACCAGCCGCTCCTGCGCATCTCGTCCGCTTCTGCGGACACGCTCCTGCGTCCAAAATTCCGCAGGAGCGGAAACAACAGAAGCAGGATCCCAACCTGCAATTCTTCCACAATTTCTCCCATTTAACCATCCGAAATCACCCCGAGGCCCCCGGGACCTCGTCCAAACATACCAACACATCTTAATACCTTATTCGAACTTGCTCCAATCCTCAAAACACGTCTAATAACACCAAAACCCATAATTCACATCAAATTCAAGCCTAAATTCCTTAAAACATTCCGAATTACACATTCGATCAAAAACCGGACCAAACGACATCCGAATGACCTGAAATTTTGCAGGCACATCCAAAATCACCTAACGAAGCTACTGCAACTGTCGGAATTCCATTCCGACCCCCCGATCAAAATCTCACCTACCGTTCGGATTTCGCCAAAATTCAACCTTAGCCAATTCAAGCCTATTTCTACACCGGGCCTCCAAATTCAATTCCGATCGCTCCCTAAGTCACAAATCACCTCCCGGAACTAACCGAATCATCAGAATCCGATTCCGAGCCCTCTAACCAAATAGTCAACTCCGGGTTGACTTTCCTTATTCAAGTTTCCTTCACAAAGGCTATATGCCTCATTTTCGATCCAATTCACCCCTAACTCACCCGATAGACTTTAACACTGATATAAAAGCATAAAACATACAATTTCAACATAACGGGGTGGTAATTCCCGTGACGACGGGCCGGGTCGTTACATTCTCCCCAACTTAAACAAACGCTCGTCCTCGAGCGGGTCAAGAAACATACCTGAAGTCTCAAACAAGTGAGGGTATTTGCTCCGCATCTCCCGCTCGACCTCCAAAGTGGCCTCCTCCACGGGTCGACCTCTCCACTGAACCTTAACTGATGCAATCTCCTTAGACCTCAATTTTCTCACCTGACGACCCAAAATGGCAATAGGCTCCACATCATAGGATAGATCACCATCAAGTTGAATGGTACTGAAGTCTAATACATGAGACGAATCTCCAATGTACTTCCGGAGCATAGACACGTGGAATACTGGATGAACGCTGGATAAGTCGGGCGGCAAGGCCAACTCATATGCCACCTCTCCGACTCTCCTAAGTATCTCAAAAGGACCAATGTACCTGGGACTCAACTTTCCTTTCTTCCCAAACCTCATAACACCCTTCATAGGTGAAATCTTCAACAATACTCTGTCACCAACCATGAAAGACTACTCCCGAACTCTACGGTCCGCATAACTCTTCTGACGAGACTGTGCTGTACGAAGCCTCTCCTGGATCAACTTTGCTCTATCCAGAGCATCCTGGACTAACTCAGTCCCTATCAATCTAACCTCACCAGGCTGAAACCATCCCACGGGGGATCTACACCGCCTGCCATACAATGCCTCATACGGGGCCATCTGAATACTCGACTGATAACTGTTGTTGTAGGCAAACTCAGCAAGTGGTATGAACTCGTTCCACGAACCACCAAAATCAATCACACAAGCTCGCAACATATCCTCCAAGATCTGAATAGTGCGCTCATACTGTCCGTTTGTATGGGGGTGAAATGTTGTACTCAACTCAACCCGTGTACCCATCTCTCGCTGAAATGCTCTCCAAAACTGAGAAGTGAACTGAGTACCCCTATCGGATATGATAGACACTGGGACTCCATGCAATCGAACAATCTCTCGAATAAAGATCGCTGCCAACCGCTCCGATGAGTAGGTAGTACTAACTGGAATGAAGTGAGCTGACTTGGTCAGTCTATCCACAATCACCCATACAGAATCAAACTTTCTCGCCGTCCGAGGGAGTCCAGTAACAAAGTCCATACCGGCGCCTGACCGGGTTGCCCCAGTCAAGCGGACCTGGGTGCCTTTCATTCCCACGCGTTACCCCTGTGATGACTGTTTCTCATTAACCAAATATATTACTAATCATAATTGATTTCACATTAAACAAATGAAATGATACGAGTGATTCATTAACAAGATTTCAACTTTTACAACGCCCGACATAACACCTTATATATATATAAGACTGGAGTCCCACGGTTTACATGTCTACAGAGCCTCTAGGATACAAAAGGGAAATACAATACTTGCCGGTAACAAGGCTCCGGCTATACCTTTCAAAACCAAAATGAAATCCAAACCGAAGTGGCAAGAACCACACGAGGCCCCGAGGAAGAAAGGGGCTCACCAAGACGGGCAGTGGAAGGAGAAGAATACTACTGCCGACGAGCTGAAGTGCCTGCTACCGATCCACCTACAATCATGACACGAATGTAGCGCCCCCGGCAAAAGGGACGTCAGTACACTTAAATTGTACTGGTATGTATGGACAAACTTTGTCCCAAGTAAACTCAAGCCATTAAATTACATCAACAATTAATTAAGCCAACCAACCATGTTTCCACATTTTCCTCATTTCAAATAATTCTCACACAAAGCACTTTCCACGATCAACCAATTTAACAATAACCAATCAATCACGTAAAACACAAGTAGTCAAACAAAGGGGCAATCAGTGCCCCACAGGTTGCAAACTCTCCTGCTGTCTCCTTTCACAATTTCACATTATTGATTTATGTATCAATTTTCAATAGCGATTTCGATCGCTTTCCATCCTTATTACCCCTGACCACCCTTATTACCTCGGCCACCCTTATCACCCCAACCCAAACCTTATTTCACCACGTCGCGGCGCGCGACACGACCCCGCCTTACGGTTGAAAACACAACAATTTCAAACAGCAGATAAGGTACTACACACAATTTCAACAAGTTCAAATAAGCAACTTGCACATTGTTTCATGTTCTCAATTACTTCTCAAGCCAATATCACAACCAAGTTACAATGTTTCCACATTCAATAATATTCACACATGTATATTCAACAATTTTCCATAATTCAAGTGTTTCATCTCTTTCCACAATAAACCAATTCTCAAGTGTTTCGATTTCTTTTCCACAAGGTGCCATATAGGCCATCATAATCATTATTCACAAATTCTTTACCCAATTCAACTCTCATTTACCTTTCGGTTCATATTTCTTACCACAACTCTCATAGTTCAACAACAACTTTGAATATCCAACAACAACATCAATTAATCACATACAATTTCTCAAATCAACACATGCCAAACAATTTTACACATAAGGGCGATTTCACAAGAATCAAAATTAGCCATACATACCTGGTGATGATTTTTCTTCCGTTAACTTTCTACTTTATGCTTACCCAAGATATCCTATTCTTGCCAACCTTGTTCTTGAAGACTCTTACTTCTACCCACTTCTTTTACTAGAAATCAAGTTCAATAATCATGCATGAGTGTAAAAATTCTATTTTCAAAAGCTATTATATGCAAACCTCTCTTTACCCAATTAAAACTGAAAATCAAAGAAAATAGTTAGGGTTTTTACCTTGAAAATATTGGGGAAGTTGAATCCTTGCCCTAGAATCCCTTGGAATTAAGTAGTTGGAACAATCTTTGAAGATGAAGAACTTTTCTCTCTAAAAACCCTCTCTTCTCTCTCTAATTTTGGTGAGATGATATGATAAAATTGAAGAAGAGGTGTGTTATATTAAAGAAGAGATCGGGTCAAAATGTTACAAAAACTGGGCCGGGGTCAAATATGCGGTCACTATGCGACCGCAGAATCAACATGCGGTCCGCATAGTGGCCGCAGAATGGCTCAAAAATTACGCAGGCTCTGGAACGATTTGCGGTCACTATGCGGACCGCATGTCGATTCTGCGGTCGCAAAAGTGCACCGCAGATTGACATGCGATCGCATATCGACCGCACATTGGACACAATTTTGGGCAACTCTCTGGAACAATTTGCGGTCACTATGCGGACCGCATATTGATTCTGCGGTCGCAAAAGTGCACCGCAGATTGACATTTTTCTGGAAAAATTTTATTCTACATTTTGAAACTCAAATCACTACCAAGGGTCCGAACCGCGGCGAGCAAGCTCGCCGCGAAGAATTCTACGCATTCCTAACACATTATTCGGACCATGACACCACAGCTACTAGGTTTTATGCACAAAAATTTTACGGGGCCTTACATCCTCCGCCCCCTTAAGATCATTCGTCCTCGAATGAGGATTTTGAAATAAATGAGTTTTGAAAGACATGATATGCAAGCTATCAAAATTTTGACTAACTCTTATATTTTAGAAAAATTTCGCGAGAGTTTCCTTTGTATTATGGACATATCCACCTGTCAGAGGGCCCCCGAAACACATCACCAAACAACAATAACACTATTCACAACTGGTATACACCTTCTTACCTCAACGAATGCACATAAACTAGTCACTTCAATGAATTCTTACCTTATTTAACCATTTTAACACACCATGTACGCTTAACAAATCATTACCAATCTACACTTACTATTAGTTGTTTATTAAACACGTAAATCTTTATAAGGCTTTCATTTATCAAGAACGGTTCAAGTGACCCAAGGTAACAACACATCTAACTCATTACAAATAAAGGAGACTTACTAATACTAAGAGGGAAACAACTTAGGCAAGACGACAGCTACTAGGAGTAGGAGGGTCACCTAATTTCTTCTAGGCTTGATCGAACAAATGGGGGTACTTTTCCTTCATCTCTTCTTCTGCTTCCCATGTGGCCTCCTCAACTTGTTGACTTCGCCACAATACTTTAACAGAGGCAACTTCCTTATTTCTCAACTTACGGACTTGCCTATCAAGAATGGCAACTGGAACTTCTTCATATGACAAATCTTCATTAACCTCTATAGCCTCGACTGGCATGATGGTGGATGGATCTCCAATCACTTTCTTCAACATGGACACATGGAATACCGGATGCACTGATGACATCTCGGGAGGCAACTCTAGCCTATAAGCAACTTGACCAATCCTTTGAACGATCCGATATGGCCCGACATACCTAGGACTCAATTTCCCTTTCTTTCCGAATCGCATGACTCCCTTCATAGGAGATACCCTCAAGAACACCCAATCATCGACTTGAAACTCCAAATCCCTTCGACGAACGTCCGCATAGGACTTTTGACGACTCTGTGCTGTTTTCATTCTCTCCTGAATAACTTTGACCTTTTCCATAGCTTCGTACACCATATCTGGCCCTAGCAATTCCGCTTCACCTACCTCAAACCACCCGATTGGCGATCTACATCTTCTCCCGTACAATGCCTCAAACGGGGCCATTTGAATGCTAGCATGATAGCTGTTATTATAAGCAAATTCTATCAGTGGCAAGTGTTCATCCCAATTACCTTTAAAATCTAAGACACAAGCCCGCAACATATCTTCAAGCGTCCGAATGGTCCGCTCGGCCTGTCCATCGGTCTGTGGATGGAAAGCTGTGCTGAGATTCACCTGAGTTCCCAAACCTTGCTGAAACTTCTTCCAAAAGTTAGCGGTGAACTGAGCCCCGCGATCCGAGATGATAGAAAGTGGAGTGCCATGAAGCCTTACTATCTCTTTGATGTACAATCTTGCATATTGCTCCGCAGTATCAGTGGACTTGACAGGCAGGAAGTGAGCTGATTTGGTGAGTCGATCTACTATCACCCATACTGAATCGAACTTACGCTGAGTGCGAGGTAACCCCGCCACGAAATCCATATTGATCATCTCCCATTTCCACCTTGGTATTTCTATAAGCTGAGTTAATCCACCAGGCCGTTGATGCTCGGCCTTCACTTGTTGACAGTTCGGACATTTAGCTACAAAGCCCGCCACATCCCTTTTCATACCGTTCCACCAATAAATCTCCTTGAGATCGTGATACATTTTCGTTGAACCAGGGTGCACGGAATACCTGGAAGTATGAGCCTCTGCCATCACTCTTTCCCGAAGCTCGTCCACATCCGGAACACATAGCCTATCTTGACACCGCAATACACCATCTTCGCTGCTGAGTACAAATGCTGAGGTCTTGTCATTCATGACTGCTTCCTTCACCCGAACCAATGCTGGATCCATGAATTGTTTTTCCTTGATTTCCGCGACCAATGATGATTCTGCTCCATTATGCACCAAAATATCCCCCTCGTCCGACGCCGAAATACGAACCCCCAAACTGGCTAATTGGTAGATCTCTCGAGCCAGGGGTCTCTGATCCACACCCAAATGAGCCAAACTACCCATGGATTTCCGACTAAGAGCGTCGGCTACCACATTTGCCTTCCCTGGATGGTACAATATGTCCATATCATAGTCCTTGAGTAATTCTAACCACCGCCGTTGTCTCAGATTCAGCTCTTTCTGCTTGAACAAATACTGGAGGCTCTTGTGGTCTGAAAACACATCTACATGAACCCCATAAAGATAGTGTCACCATATTTTCAAGGCAAACACAATAGCTGCAAGTTCCAAATCATGCGTCGGATAATTCTTCTCATGGTTCTTGAGTTGTCCGGAAGCATAAGCTATAACCTTTCCGTGCTGCATCAATACACATCCCAAACCGACTATGGAGGCATCACAATAAACCACAAATCCCTCCGTGCCTTCTAGCAAGGCCAATACTGGTGTCGAGGTCAATCTTGACTTCAATTCTTGGAAACTTTTCTCACATGCTTCGGACCACTGGAACTTAACTGCTTTCTGCGTCAATTTAGTCAATGGGGAGGCAAGGGTTGAGAATCCCTCTACAAACCTCCGATAGTACCCTGCCAGACCCAAAAAGCTGCGAATCTCTGTCGGGGTCGTGGGTCTAGGCCAATCTTTCCCTGCCGCAATCTTCTGAGGATCCACCATAATTCCCTCACTGGAAATAACATGCCCTAGAAAAGCTACGGACTCCAACCAAAACTCACATTTTGAGAACTTGGCATACAATTGATGCTGAAGAAGGGTCTGCAATGCTGTTCTGAGGTGAACGGCATGATCTTTCCTGCTCCGAGAGTAGATGAGAATATCGTCAATGAATACAATCACAAAGGAATCTAGGAATGGCTTGAAAATCCGATTCATAAGGTCCATGAAAGCTGCTTGGGCGTTGGTTAGCCCAAAAGACATGACCAAAAACTCAAAGTGACCATAAGGCGGTCTTAGGAATATCCTGCTCCCTGATTTTTAACTGGTGGTACCCAGACCGTAAATCAATCTTTGAGAAGAACTTCGCTCCATGCAATTGGTCAAACGGATCATCCACTCGAGGCAAAGGATATTTATTCTTGATGGTGACTTTGTTGAGCTGCCGATAATCAATACACATTCGAAGTGACCCATCCTTCTTTCGGACAAAGAGAACCGGAGCACCCCACGGCGACACACTCGGTCGTATGAACCCTTTCTCTAATAAATCCCTCAGCTGCTCCTTTAACTCCCTTAACTCTGCTGGCGCCATTCTGTATGGTGGAATGGATATTGGCTGAGTATCCGGCATTACATCGATCCCGAAATCAATCTCCCTATCCGGCGGGATGCATGGAAGCTCATCTGGAAACACTTCAGGAAATTCATTCACAATTGGCACGGACTCGAGGGTAGGCACCTCTGAGGTGGTGTCCGTTACCCGAACCAGGTGATAGATACACCCTTTCTTAATCATCTTCGAAGCCTTAAGGTAGGAAATAAACCTACCCCTTGGCACTACACCATTTCCTCTCCATTCAATAACTGGCTCGTTAGGGAACTCGAGCCTCATAACTCTCGTTCGACGGTCAAGTTTGGCAAAGCACGAATAGAGCCAATCCATCCCCATAATTACATCAAAATCTACCATCCCAAGCTCAATAAGATCGGCTGTGGTATCACGACCACCCACCGTAACAACACAATTCCTATAGACTCGTGAGGTTGTAATAGAATCACCAATAGGTGTCGACACAGAGAACGGCTCATGAAGGCTGTTCGGGTTCTATCCCAAAACTTGAAGCAATGAATGGAGTAACATAAGACAAGGAGGACCCCGGATCAATAAGGGCATAGCAATCAATAGTCTGAACAGACATGATACCTGTAACAACATCCGGAGAAGCCTCGGCATTTTGGCGGCCACTCGACGCATAGAATCGGCTAGGTCCACCCCTACCACGAGCTCCGCCCCTAGGCGCACCACGCCTGCTGCCGCTGAGTACGCGGCCGATGATGTAGCGGTGAAGAACCGGATGGTCGAGCGGATCCCTACCTATACCACGACGGGGTGCACGGCGAGTCCCGCTGAATGTGACCTCTCACCCCGCACCCGAAGCACGCTGGAAGGTCAAGGTAGCAAGTTTTCGTATGAAATCTCCCACACTTGGGGCATGTAGGTCTCCCCTGTTGCTGGGATCTCACCCCAGGACGACCAGACTGACGAGACCTCCTGCTGTCCGAACCGGGTCTCGAGTAACTGCCCTGCTGATGACCGTGCACGGATGGCGGTGCACTCGCGGAGGACCGAGCATATGGCCGGGATGGCCACGATGACCCCTTCCCGGAAGTGATCTCCACTGAACGACCCATTGACCAGGGCCTCGTTGCTACTTTCTCTTTACGCACGAATCTTCGATTTCCTCGGCCTCCGTGGCTCGAGCAAACCCCACAATCCTCCCATAGTTCATGTATGAGTGCAAAGCTGTCGTGGCGGCCTCATTCACCACCAAAGGGCTAAGGCCCACTGAACAAACCGTCGAACCGGGCATCCATGGTCGACACTAAATGTGGAGCGTACTTGGACAACCTTACGAACTCCGTGTGATACTCCCAAACACTCATCCCGCCCATGTTCGAGAACCTCGAACTCGGTGGCACGAGCCGCCATTGCCTCGGCGGGTAAGAAGTGGTCCATAAATGCATCCGCGAACTCATCCCATCCTGGCGGGAGGGCTCCCTTCCTCACGGGAATCCTCCCACATTTCAAACCATGAACGTGCCGCTCCGTTCAGGCCTGTAAGAGGCCAACTCTACCCCTCTATATCTGTAGCCTTCATTACTCCGAGGGTCTTGTATATCTCATCAAGGAATTCCTGTGGGTCAGCCTCTGGATCGGTGCCTGAAAATTCCGGAGGGGCCAATCGCAAGAATTGATGGACTCTGGAGCCAAAGGAATCTCCCTGTCCGCTGGAGGATGCAGGGGCATCATGGGATCTCTGGGCCTGTGCGGCCACTAGTTGTGTTAACATATGGATGGCTCCCCTAAGTTCTTCATTAGAGATACCAGAGCCCGAAGCGGGAACTGTATCTGAGTCAGGAACACCGGCAGGAGGAATGGTGGCATCCTCTGCCGCGGCTGGAATAGGGACACTTGGGTTTTGAACAGATGGGCCAGGCAAATTCGGGACCGGTGGGTCATTCTCTCCCACGGCATCGGGTACATGATTAACAGCTGCACTTGGGCCGGCATTGGCCCTAAGGCCGAGTCTAGCCTTCTTCTTAGGTGCCATATTCTGAAAATTTGGGAACAAGGCACGAATTAGACAGAGATATTTCCACATTGCACTTTACCGCACGACATAGATTAACAAAGAAATAGGTAATTTCCTAAATGCCCGTGTAGCCCCCTACTTATATGATGTGGTCGACAACACACCTATAAGAAGGGCACTACTAGACACGGCTCCGAGACATCCTAGGACACTTTAAAACCTTAAGCTCGGATACCAAGTTTGTCACGCCCCAAATCGAGGGACATGACCGGCGCCTGACCGGGTTGCCCCAGTCAAGCGGACCTGGGTGCCTTTCATTCCCACGCGTTACCCCTGTGATGATTGTTTCTCATTAACCAAATATATTACTAATCATAATTGATTTCACATTAAACAAATGAAATGATACGAGTGATTCATTAACAAGATTTCAACTTTTACAACGCCCGACATAACACCTTATATATATATAAGACTGGAGTCCCACGGTTTACATGTCTACAGAGCCTCTAGGATACAAAAGGGAAATACAATACTTGCCGGTAACAAGGCTCCGGCTATACCTTTCAAAACCAAAATGAAATCCAAACCGAAGTGGCAAGAACCACACAAGGCCCCGAGGAAGAAAGGGGCTCACCAAGACGGGCAGTGGAAGGAGAAGGATACTACTGCCGATGAGCTGAAGTGCCTGCTACTGATCCACCTACAATCATGACACGAATGTAGCGCCCCCGGCAAAAGGGACGTCAGTACACTTAAATTGTACTGGTATGTATGGACAAACTTTGTCCCAAGTAAACTCAAGCCATTAAATTACATCAACAATTAATTAAGCCAACCAACCATGTTTCCACATTTTCCTCATTTCAAATAATTCTCACACAAAGCACTTTCCACGATCAACCAATTTAACAATAACCAATCAATCACGTAAAACACAAGTAGTCAAACAAAGGGGCAATCAGGTGCCCCACAGGTTGCAAACTCTCCTGTTGTCTCCTTTCACAATTTCACATTATTGATTTATGTATCAATTTTCAATAGCGATTTCGATCGCTTTCCATCCTTATTACCCCTGACCACCCTTATTACCTCGGCCACCCTTATCACCCCAACCCAAACCTTATTTCACCACGTCGCGGCGCGCGACACGACCCCGCCTTACAGTTGAAAACACAACAATTTCAAACAGCGGATAAGGTACTACACACAATTTCAACAAGTTCAAATAAGCAACTTGCACATTGTTTCATGTTCTCAATTACTTCTCAAGCCAATATCACAACCAAGTTACAATGTTTCCACATTCAATAATATTCACACATGTATATTCAACAATTTTCCATAATTCAAGTGTTTCATCTCTTTCCACAATAAACCAATTCTCAAGTGTTTCGATTTCTTTTCCACAAGGTGCCATATAGGCCATCATAATCATTATTCACAAATTCTTTACCCAATTCAACTCTCATTTACCTTTCGGTTCATATTTCTTACCACAACTCTCATAGTTCAACAACAACTTTGAATATCCAACAACAACATCAATTAATCACATACAATTTCTCAAATCAACACATGCCAAACAATTTTACACATAAGGGCGATTTCACAAGAATCAAAATTAGCCATACATACCTGGTGATGATTTTTCTTCCGTTAACTTTCTACTTTATGCTTACCCAAGATATCATATTCTTGCCAACCTTGTTCTTGAAGACTCTTACTTCTACCCACTTCTTTTTACTAGAAATCAAGTTCAATAATCATGCATGAGTGTAAAAATTCTATTTTCAAAAGCTATTATATGCAAACCTCTCTTTACCCAATTAAAACTGAAAATCAAAGAAAATAGTTAGGGTTTTTACCTTGAAAATATTGGGGAAGTTGAATCCTTGCCCTAGAATCCCTTGGAATTAAGTAGTTGGAACAATCTTTGAAGATGAAGAACTTCTCTCTCTAAAAACCCTCTCTTCTCTCTCTAATTTTTGGTGAGATGATATGATAAAAATGAAGAAGAGGTGTGTTATATTAAAGAAGAGATCGGGTCAAAATGTTACAAAAACTGGGCCGGGGTCAAATATGCGGTCACTATGCGACCGCAGAGTCAACATGCGGTCCGCATAGTGGCCGCAGAATGGCTCAAAAATTACGCAGGCTCTGGAACGATTTGCGGTCACTATGCGGACCGCATGTCGATTCTGCGGTCGCAAAAGTGCACCGCAGATTGACATGCGATCGCATATCGACCGCACATTGGACACAATTTTGGGCAACTCTCTGGAACAATTTGCGGTCACTATGCGGACCGCATATTGATTCTGCGGTCGCAAAAGTGCACCGCAGATTGACATTTTTCTGGAAAAATTTTATTCTACATTTTGAAACTCAAATCACTACCAAGGGTCCGAACCGCGGCGAGCTTGCAGACTCTCTCCCATTTTATTCTACGCATTCCTAACACATTATTCGGACCATGACACCACATCTACTAGGTTTTATGCACAAAAATTTTACGGGGCCTTACAGACTCTCTCCCATTTCCACTCGGGAATAACAATGCGCTGAAATACACCACCGGGCCTCTGATGCTCGTACTTAACCTGCTGACAGTTGAGGCACCGTGCTACATGTCTGACAATGTCCATTTTCATCTTTCTCCACCAATAGTCTTGTTTCAAATCTTGATACATCTTCGCGGCTCCTGGATGGATAGAATACCGCGAGCTATGGGCCTCCTCCAGGAATCAACTCACGAAGGCCATCAACATTGGGCACACATATCCGGCCCTGCATCCTCAATACGCCGTCACTATCAATGGTGACGTCTCTAGCATCATCATGCTGAACTCTGTCCCTAAGGACGACCAAATGTGGATCATCATACTGGCGCTCACGAATACGATCATATAGAGATGACCGAGATACAACACAAGCCAACACCCTGCTGGGTTCCGAAATATCTAACCTCACTAGCCGATTGGCTAGCACCTGAACATCATAAGCAAATGGCCTCTCCTCAGCTGGAATATATGCCAAGCTCCCCATACTGACCGCCTTCCGGCTCAAAGCATCGGCCACCACATTGGCCTTACCCGGATGATATAATATAGTAATGTCATAATCCTTCAGCAACTCCAGCCATCTCCGTTGTCTCAAATTAAGGTCTTTCTGTTTGAACAAGTGCCGGAGACTACGATGGTCGGTATACACCTCACAAGACACACCGTACAAATAGTGCCTCCAAATCTTCAAGGCATGAACAATGGCGGCTAGCTCCGAGTCATGAACAAGGATAGTTCTTCTCATGCGGCTTCAACTACCGAGAAGCATAAGCAATTACCTTTCCTTCTCGCATCAACACACAACCTATCCCCACTCTCGAGGCATCACAATAAACGGTATATGAACCCGAAGGCGATGGCAATACTAACACCGGAGTTGTGGTCAAAGGCTGTCTTGAGCTTCGAAAGCTCTCCTCGCACTCATCCAGACCACACGAATGGTGCACCCTGCAGGTCAATTTAGTCGATGAAGAAGCAATGGATGAAAATCCTTGAACAAACCGGCGATAATACCCGCCAAGCCAAGAAAACTCCTGATCTCTTGTAGCTGAGGACGGTCTAGGCCAACTATGCACCGCCTCTATCTTTTTCTGATCAACCTGAATACCATCACGAGACACCACATGTCCCCGAAATGCTACGGACTCGAGCCAAAACTCGCACTTGGAGAATTTAGCATATAGCTTCTCCTATCTCAATCTCTGCAACACAATACTCAAATGCTGAGCATGCTCCTCCTGACTACGGGAGTAGACTAGAATGTCATCAATGAACACAATCACAAATAAATCCAAATAAGGCCTCAACACACTGTTCATCAGATGCATAAATGCTGCTGGGGCGTTGGTCAGCCCAAACGACATCACAAGAAACTCATAATGACCATATCGGGTCTGAATGCAGTCTTCATAATATCCGAGTCCCTGATCTTCAGCTGATGATAGCCTGAACGAAGATCGATCTTAGAAAACACCCTTGCACCCTGTAATTGGTCAAACAAATCATCTATGCGCGGCAGAGGGTACTTGTTCTTCATTGTCACTTTGTTCAATTGCCTATAATCAATACACATCCGCATGGAACCATCTTTCTTTTTAACAAATAATACCGGTGCACCCCACGGAGACACACTAGGGCGGATGAAACCCTTATCCGGAAGCTCTTGAAGTTGCTCTTTCAGTTCTTTCAACTCGGCTGGTGTCATTCGATAAGGAGGAATGGATATAGGCTGAGTGCCCGGCACCAAGTCAATGCCAAAATCAATATCCCTGTCCGGCGGCATGCCCGGCAGGTCTGAAGGGAATACATCCGGGAAATCCCTCACAACAGGTACAGAATCAATGCTAGGAGACTCAGCTCCCATATCTCTCACAAAAGCTAAGTACGATAAACACCCCTTTTCAACCATTTTCTGAGCCTTTAAGAACGAAATAACACGGCTAGGGACGAAATCGGTAGAACCCCGCCACTCAATCTGAGAAATACCAGGAATGGCCAACGTAACTGTCTTAGCATGACAGTCCAATATAGCATGATACGGAGACAACCAGTCCATACCCAATATAACATCAAAGTCCACCATCCCCAACAATAACAAATCTGCCTGGGTCTCCAGACCCCCAATAGATATAACACGGGATCTATAGACATGATCCACAACAATCGTATCACCCACGGGGGTGGATACATGAACAGGTAAATCAAGACTACCACGAGTCGCACCCAAATGATGTGCAAAATAAGAGGACACGTAAGAATATGTGGACCCTGGATCAAATATAACAGAGGCATCTCTGTGACAGACAGAAATGATACCTATAATCACCGCATCGGAGGCAACTGCATCACGCCTGTCAGAAACATAGAACCGTGCCTGACCTCCACCAAATCTCTCCTCGCCTCTTGGGCGACCACGGGAAGACTAACCTCCACCTCTACTAGCCTGAGATGGTGTCGAAGAGGAGGGCTGATCCCTCTGCTGAGTCCTGCCCCTACGTAGTCGAGGGCAATGTCTCCTCATGTGGCCAAACTCACCACACTCATAACATGCACCAGGTGCTGGAGAAGTAGGTGTTGCACTCTGGGCTGGGAGGGCACTAAGTGATGAGTGACCCTGCTGAAACCCCTGTCGACCACGACCATAAGAACCTCCGCTCTGCTCTGGGCGGCTCGAATGAGAAGGTCTAGATGAGCGACCTGTGCTCCGTTGGGAATGCCCTCTAGATGGAGCACCACTAAGCTGCGCGAACCACGAGGCCTCTTGTGACCTCCCCCTCCTCTCTCTCGGCGACGATCCGCCTCGATGGAGCGTGCCATATCGGCTACCTGCTCGAACGATGATGACGGAACTCGCTCGCTGGTCATAAGAATATGGATAGAGTAGTTGAGGCCATCAATGAACCTCCCGATCCTCTCCCTATCGGTGGGGATCATCCATGTGGCATGCCTAGCCAGGCGAGTGAATCTAAGCTCATGCGGGTCACGGAACATGTCGCCACGAATCAACCACTCGGAGCGGCGACGTAGCTCCTCGCGACAAGGCCGAGGTACATATTGCTCTAGAAAGAGAGTAGAGAAGCTGCCGCCATGTGAGAGGTGCTTGCTCTAGTAGGCCTACGCCTCTCAAACTCCTCCCGCCAATCAAATGCGGGACCAGTGAACTGAAATGTAGTAAATGAAACTCCGCTGGACTCAAGAATACCGGCCGTACGCAGCATCTTCTGACACTTATCCAAGAAACCCTGGGCATCCTCGCCCTCGGCGCCACTGAAATGGGGTGGCTGAAGTCTACCAAATCTCTTAAGGCGACGCTGCTCGTCTTCGGGCATAACCTGAACCATATGCTCTGGAGCTGGAGCTGGTGCAGTTGGAGGAATAACCGGTGCAACCACCTGAGCGGGGACAGCCTCTGGCATCTGAAGTCCCTGAACAACCGGATCAGGTGTGCGAGCTGCAGGGGTCTGCTGACCACCCCCTGACTGAGATGTCGCTACGGTAGCGGTAGCTGAAACTACCTGAGCCAAACCGGAACACACTGATAATATCTGAGCAAGAGTCTCCTGAAGACCAGGAATAGCAATAGATATAGTCTGGCCCTGAACTGGGACCGCTGGAGCATCAACCACTGGGGGCTGCTCCTGAACTGGTACAACAGGCGGGTCAGCTGGCACTGCCTCAGCCGCCCTACCTCTAACTCTAGCACGACCGCGCCCACGGCCTCTAACAGGTGGCAATGGAGGTCGTCCATCTCGTCCTGATGCTCGCGTTCTCGCCATACGCGAGAGAATAGAATATAGAAGTTCAGTTCTCAGAACAACAAGATCGCACGACAGAGTTCAAGAAAAGTGAAGTTTTCCTAAAGGTTCGCAGCCTCCCGAGGATAAGTACAGGCGTCCCCGTACCGATCCACAAGACTCTACTAACCGGCTCAAGACTCATGAGGCCTAGTAAACCTAGGCTCCGATACCAACTTGTCACGACCCCAAATCCGGTCGTGATGGCGCCCAGCACATTGCTAAGCCAGCCTGACCAATCCATATCAACCACGGAGCTAGAAGCTCTCTTTAACCCATTTAAGCAAATTAATTCAAGAAATAACAACGATATATATAACGAAAACGGGGAACCAAGTCCCATAATACATCAACTCCCATAGACCAAGGGTCAAGAGTCATGAGCCTCTATTGAACATGAGTGTATAAAGGTTTACAAGATACCAAGTGCGGAAAGAAATGTCAATACAAAATCAAAAGACAGGTAGGAAGGAATATCGGGTCCTGCGGACTCTGCGGCTACCTCGAATATCCACAAACGTTGCCTCGCACGGCTTCTTTGGATCACTGCTGAGAGGTACCGGATCCGCACACAAGGTGCGGGGAGTAAAATGAGTCTTGCCGGACTCGGTGGTAATAAACAAGGGTAAGACAGTGCGAGATAAGAAATCCGTAATAAAACACTATGTAAAGCTATAATCAGCTACCCTGTCATAGAAACAATATTCACTGTACCTATACCGACAAATACCAATAAATAGCATAACAACTAGCGGATGTAGCTAAATGCAATGCAATGCATGATATGACCGCTACGGCGTGGGCCGACTCCAATTTTGGGTACCCGTGCTCACTGTGGGGGTTCAAACTCCGGAGGGGCTCCTACAGCCCAAGCACATCTCATAGAGATATTCTGCGGCGTGCAGTCCGATCCAACATATATCTCGCTGCGGCGTGCGGCCCGATCCACTACTAGTCAGCTAATATGCAGATACAGCCTCGCGAGGCTCAAAAGTAGTTTTTGAAAACTCTTTTTATCATTTTTCAGTTGGAAAATAGTAATATCAAGTTCCAGAGATTGGAATTGGCATAATAACAAAAATGGCTGCGGACTAGTAGTAAACTAGCATGTCTATATGATAAGACAATGATAACGATCCTCGCGGGATCCAATAACTGGCTCACGGCCCACATGTATAATCAACCGCCCAAGAAGGGGGTTCCTCGGCTCAAGAGTGGCCATCATTATAATATATATATATATATGCGACCATCCGAGAAGGAGGTTCGACGGCTCGAGAATAGCCAATAATACGGTATCAACAGGTTGGACTAATATATAGTCTCCAGTTCATGATCAACCCCGCACTCTCAAGAGTGTGCGTGTCTCGCCGCTATACAGCGTCACAAAGTGGTATACCGGGGTTTCGAACCCGCTGGTCATCACCCACATCTATTACTCACCTCAATACGGCGCGACGACTACTCCGCAATGCCCTTGCCACGAGAATCAAGCTCCGTACGTGTAGAATCTGATCAAATACAGTAGAAACACAACAAATTAGGCCAATGGGACTACACCCAATCGATACAACTCAATTTACATCAAAATTCCCAAAGTTGTCAAAACCCGACTTTCGGTACGCTTATCGAAAAATCACGAAAGTCACATATTCGGAACCCTCATCTCAATACGAGTCTAAGCATATCAATTTTACCAAATTCGGACTCCATTTGCCCATTCAAAACCTTGATTTTCTAAAGTCCAAGCCTAGGGCTAAATCCTCCATAAATTACCCCAAATTCCTCCATTTTCATGATATAATTGCATAATATTACCAATACTAATCATAGTTTAAGTCCATAGATGATTACCTGATGATTTCCCTTGAATTTCTCTTCAAAATCGCCCAAATCGCCTCTAAAGCCGAGACCCAAAATGTGTGAAATGTTCTGAAATTTTTCTAACTTCCGATACACTTACTTACAGCGATTTTCGCTTCTGCGGAATATTTTCCGCTCCTACGAGCCCGTATCCGCGACCAAAGGGTCGCTTCAACGGTTCTAGGCCTGGCCGGCCATCTCCGCTTCTGCGAGCAAAGGGCCGCTTAAGCGGTCCCGCTTCTGCGAAGAAGCTTCCGCTTCTGCGGACAACGCCCGCCTCTGCGCATAATTGACCGCTTCTGCGGTCTCGCCCAAACGGTAAGATGTCCGCTTCCGCGGACCATGTCCATTTCTCCCCGTCCGCTTCTGCGATCACTGGCATCGCACCAGCGTCCCCGCTTCAGCGGATTGGATTCCGCTTCTGCGGAAATAGCCGCTCCTGCGCATCTCGTCCGCTTCTGCGGACACGCTCCTGCGCCCAAAATTTCGCAGGAGCGGAAACAACAGAAGGAGGATCCCAACCTGCAATTCTTCCACAATTTCTCCCGTTTAACCATCCGAAATCACCCCGAGGCCCCGGGACCTCATCCAAACATACCAACACATCTTAATACCTTATTCGAACTTGCTCCAATCCTCAAAACACGTCTAATAACACCAAAACCCATAATTCACATCAAATTCAAGCCTAAATTCCTTAAAACATTCCGAATTACACATTCGATCAAAAACCCGACCAAACGACGTCCGAATGACCTGAAATTTTGCAGGCACATCCAAAATCACCTAACGAAGCTATTGCCAACTGTCGGAATTCCATTCCGACTCCCGGATCAAAATCTCACCTACCGTTCGGATTTCGCCAAAATTCAACCTTAGCCAATTCAAGTCTATTTCTACACCGGGCCTCCAAATTCAATTCCGATCGCTCCCCTAAGTCACAAATCACCTCCCGGAACTAACCGAATCATCAGAATCCGATTCCGAGCCCTCTAACCAAATAGTCGACTCCGGGTTGACTTTCCTTATTCAAGCTTCCTTCACAAAGGCTATATGCCTCATTTTCAATCCAATTCACCCCTAACTCACCCGATAGACTTTAACACTGATATAAAAGCATAAAACATACAATTTCAACATAACGGGGTGGTAATTCCTGTGACGACGGGCCGGGTCGTTACAATTATTAATTCTTTTGTGTCTTTGCGGTTATAAACCTCAAGATTTTCGCTACTGTCCTCTATTATTACTGAAGAATAAGATGGTGTATTGGATTGTCACGCCCCAAATCGGGGAAACATGACCGGCGCCTGACCGGGTTGCCCCAGTCAAGCGGACTTGGGTGCCTTTCATTCCCACGCGTTACCCCTGTGTTGATTGTTTCTCATTAACCAAATATCTTACTAACCATGAATGATTTCACATTAAACAAATAAAACCATACGAGTGATTCATTAACAAGTTTGCGGTTTTTACAACGCCCGACATAACATAATGTATACATAATACTGGAGTCCCACAATTTACATGTCTACAGAGCCTCTAGGATACAAAAAGGGGAATACAATACTTGCCGGTAACAAGGCTCCGGCTATACCTTACAAAACCAAAATGAAATCTTAACAAAAGTGGCATGAACCACACAGGGCCCCGAGGAAGAAAGGGGCTCACCAAACCTGGCAGTGGAAGGAGAAGGATACTACTGCCGATGAGCTAAAGTGCCTGCTACTGATCCACCTACAATCATAACACAAATGTAGCGTCCCCGGCAAAAGGGACGTCAGTACACTTGAATTGTACTGGTATGTATGGACAAACTTTGTCCCAAGTAAACTCAAGCCATTAAATTACATCAAAAATGATTAAGCCAGCCAACAATGTTTTCCACCTTTTACTCATTTCAGATAAGTCTCAACACAAGCACGTTTAAGGTCAACAAATAGAACAACAACCAATCAACCACATAAATTGCAAGTAGTCAAACATAGGGGCAATCAGTGCCCCCCAGGTTGCAAACTCTCCTCCTGTCTCCTTTCACAATTTCACATCATTGATTTTTGTATCAATTTTCAATAGCGATTTCAATCGCTTTCCATCCTTATTACCCCTGACCACCCTTATTACGTCGGCCACCCTTATCACCCCAACCCACACCTTATTTCTTCATGTTGCGGCGCGCAACCCGATCCCACCGTACAGTTTTAAAAAACAACAAGTACAAACAGCAGATAAGGCACTTCACACAATTTCAACAAGTTCAAATAAGCAACTTACAGGTTGGTTCATGTTCACAATTACTTCTCAAGTCAATATCACAACCAAGTTACAAGTGTTCCAAAATCAAGAGTATTCATACCGTATTGTTCAATGACTTACCAATCCTCAAGTGTTTCGTTTCTTTTCCAGAAAGTACCATATATGCCATCATAGCCATTATTCACAGTTCTTTTACCAAATTCAGCTCTCATTTATCTTTCGGCTCAAATCTCATATTACATCACTCATAGTTCAACAACAACTTTGAATATCCAACACAGCATACAAGAATTTCACACAATTTGGCAATTTAACTCGAACCAAACAAATTTCACGCCATAGGCGATTTCACAAGAATCAAAATTAGCCATACATACCTGGTGGTGAGTTTTCTTCCTTTAACCTTCTATTTTATGCTTACCCAAGATATCCTACTCTTGCCGACCTTGTTCTTGAAGACTCTTACTTCCACTCACTTCTTTTTACTAGAAATCAAGTTCAATAATCATGCAAGAGTGTAAAAATTCTATTTTCAAAAGCTATTATATGCAACCTTCTATTTACCCAATTTAAAAATGAAAATCAAAGAAAATAGTTAGGGTTTTACCTTGTAAAGATTGGGGAAGTTGAATCCTTGCCCTAGAATCCTTTGGACTAGATGTTTGGAACAATCTTTGAAGATGAAAGACTTCTCTCTCTAAAACCCCTCTCTTCTCTCTCTAATTTTGGTAAGATGATATGATAAAATGAAGGGGAAAGGTGTTATATTAAAGAAGAGGTCGGGTCAAAATTTTACAAAAATCTGGGCCGGGTCAATTCTGCGGTCGCATCTACGATCGCAGAACCCACATGCGGTCCGCATAGTGACCGCGGAATGACCTCAAAATTTACACAAGTTCTGTTACAGAATGCGACCACAATACGGTCCGCATTCTTGATCTGCGGTCGCAAAGTGCACCGCGGATTCATTATGCGATCGCATATCGACCGCATTTTCAACATGATTTTGGGAAACCTTCTGTTAAGCTTTGCGGCAAGAATGCGGTCCGCATAGCAGATCTGCGGTCGCATTCTTGACCGCAAAATTGACATTTTCTGGAAGAATTGATTCTCTACATCTTTAAAACTTAAATCACTACCAAGGGTCCGAACCGCGGCTCGCAAGCTCGCTGCGAAGAATTCTACGCATTCCTAACACATTATTCGGACCATGATACTAAAGCTACTACGTTTCATGCACAAAAACTTTACGGGGCCTTACATCCTCCACCCTTAAGATCATTCGTCCTCAAATGAGGACTTTGAATATGAGTTGGTTTTGAAAGACATGATATGCAAACTATCAAAATTTTAACTAACTCTTATATTTTAGAAAAATTTCGCCAGAGTTTCCTTTGTATTATGGACATATCCACCTGGTCAGAGGGCCCCCGAAACACATTACCAAACAACAATACACAATTACAACACTTCCCACAACTGTTATACACTTTCTTACCTTATTTAACTATTTTAACACACCATGTACACTCAACAAACCATTACCAACCTACACTTACTATTAGTTGTTTATTTAACACGAAAATCTTTATAAGGCTTTCATTTATCAAGAACGGTTCAAGTGACCCAAGGTAACAACACATTTAACTCATTACAAAATGAAGGGGACTTTACTAATACTAAGAGGGAAACAACTTAGACAAGATGACAGTTACTAGGAGTAGAAGGGTCACCTAATTTCTTCTAGGCTTGATCAAAGAAATGGGGGTACTTTTCCTTTATCTCTTTTTCTGCTTCCTATGTGGCCTCCTCAACTTGTTGACTTCACCACAATACTTTAATAGAGGCAACTTCCTTATTTCTCAACTTACGGACTTGCCTATCAAGAATGGCAACTGGAACTTCTTCATATGACAAATCTTCATTAACCTCTATAGCTTCGACCGGCATGATGGTGGATGGATCTCCAATCACTTTCTTCAACATGGACACATGGAATACCGGGTGCACTGATGACATCTCAGGAGGCGACTCTAGCCTATAAGCAACTTGACCAATCCTTTGAACGATCCGATATGGCCCGACATACCTAGGACTCAATTTCTCTTTCTTTCCGAATCGCATGACTCCCTTCATAGGAGATACCCTCAAGAACACCCAATCATTGACTTGAAACTCCAAATCCCTTCGGCGAACGTCTGCATAGGATTTTTGTCGACTCTGCGCTGTTTTCATTCTCTCCTGAATAACCTTGACCTTTTCCATAGTTTCGTACACCATATCCGGCCCTAGCAATTCCGCTTCACCTACCTCAAACCACCCGATTGGCGACCTACATCTTCTCCCGTACAATGCCTCAAACGGGGCCATCTGAATGCTAGCATGATAGCTGTTATTGTAAGCAAATTCTATCAGTGGCAAGTGTTCATCCCAATTACCTTTAAAATCTAAGACACAAGCCCGCAACATATCTTCAAGCGTCTGAATGGTCCGCTCGGCCTGACCGTCGGTCTGTGGATGGAAAGCTGTGCTGAGATTCACCTGAGTTCCCAAACCTTGCTGAAACTTCTTCCAAAAGTTAGTTGTGAACTGAGCCCCGCAATCCGAGATAATAGAAAGTGGAGTGCCATGAAGCCTAACTATCTCCTTGATGTACAACCTTGCATATTGCTCCGCAGTATCAGTAGACTTGACTGGCAGGAAGTGAGCTGATTTGGTGAGTCGATCCACTATCACCCATATTGAGTCGAACTTACGCCGAGTGCGAGGTAACCCCACCACGAAATCCATATTGATCATCTCCCATTTCCACCTTGGTATTTCTATAAGCTGAGTTAATCCACCGGGCCGTTGATGCTCGGCCTTCACTTGCTGGCAGTTCGGGCATCTTGCTACAAAGCTTGCCACATCCCTTTTCATACCGTTCCACCAATAAATCTCCTTAAGGTCATGATACATTTTCGTGGAACCTGGGTGTACCGAATACCTGGAAATATGAGCCTCTGCCATTACCCTCTCCCGAAGCTCGTTCACGTCCGGAACACATAGTCTACCATGGCACCGCAATACACTATCATCGCTGCTAAGTACAAATGCTGAGATCTTGTTATTCATAACTGCTTCCTTCACCCGAACCAATGCTTGATCCATGAACTGTTTTTCCTTGATTTCCGCGACCAGTGATGATTCTGCTCCATTATGCACCAAAATATTCCCCTCGTCAGACGCCGAGATACGAACCCCCAAACTGGCTAATTGGTAAACCTCCCGAGCCAGGGGTCTCTGATCCACACCTAAATGAGCCAAACTACCCATGGATTTCCGACTAAGAGCGTCGGCTACCACATTTGCCTTCCCTGGATGGTACAATATGTTCAAATCATAGTCCTTGAGCAATTCTAACCACCACCGTTGTCTCAGATTTAGCTTTTCTGCTTAAGCAAATACTGGAGGCTCTTGTGGTCTGAAAACACATCTACATGAACCCCATAAAGATAGTGTCGCCATATTTTCAAGGCAAACACGACAGCTGCAAGCTCCAAATGATGCGTCGGATAATTCTTCTCATGGTTCTTGAGTTGCCTGGAAGCATAAGCTATAACCTTTCCGTGCTGCATCAATACACATCCCAAACCGACTCTGGAGGCATCACAATAAACTACAAATCCCTCTGTGCCTTCTAGCAAGGCCAATACTGGTGCTGAGTTCAATCTTGACTTCAATTCTTGAAAACTTTTCTCACATTCATCGAACCACTGGAACTTAAGTACCTTCTGCGTTAGTTTTGTCAATGGGGAAGCGAGGGTTGAGAATCCCTCTACAAATCTCCGATAGTACCCTGCCAAACCCAAGAAGCTACGAATCTCTGTCGGGGTCGTGGTTCTAGGCCAATCTTTCACTGCCGCAATCTTCTGAGGATCCACCTGAATTCCCTCACTTGAAATAACATGCCCTAGAAAGGCTACGGACTCCAACCAAAACTCACATTTTGAGAACTTGGCATACAATTGATGCTGAAGAAGGGTCTGCAATGCTGATCTGAGGTGAATGGCATGATCTTTCCTGCTACGAGAGTAGATGAGGATGTCGTCAATGAATACAATCACAAAGGAATCTATGCATTCCTGACACATTACTCGGACCATGATACTATAGCTACTACGTTTCATGCACAAATATTTTACGGGGCCTTACATGGATGAAGCTCCTTCATCCTTTTTGGATTGTATAAAATCGATAAATTCCTTGTATAATGGATGATGCGTATTTCCTCCAGTAAGGTTGGCAACTATGAGTTGTCTATTTCCCATTTGGGCTAGAATATTATTCTCTCTGCTATTATTAGAGTTTCTGCCCCTTCCTCTTCCTCGAGGAGGCCGATTTGTCGGTCTCATTTTTTGCATAGAAATAAAATTGTTATTAGAAAAAAGAGCGATCTTCCATATTATCAAGATCTAGATCATATATATGATCTATTATATTACCATCATCATCAAAACCATTAATTAAGGCATAATTAAAACTTTGTATTAGCAAATCAATATCTGGACCTATCTCTTCTTCTAGATCATACGGAACTCTTTCTTCTATGATATCTTCTATTATAATATCCAAGATAAGACTTTGTAAGTCTCTGGATAAAGGTATAACCTTCAATATTGTAATAGTAGTCCATTCTCCAAGAATTAATGTATAAAGACTCATAAAAACAATATTGAAAATAGAACTATGAGTTCAAATATTCTCGTGTGAGAAAATCAGGAAGATTATTATCCTATCCCTTTTTATAAAAAATGTCAAAATCAAAAGGTGCTAATAAAGCTTGCCACCTTGCAAACATTTGTTTTGAAACGTCATGTTTGAAATCTTTATTAAAAATAAATTTTGCAGCTTGGAAATCAGTCATAATAATAAATTTCTGATTATATAGATCAGTCTGAAATTTCATAACACATTTGACTATAGCAAGAATTTCTTTTGCCACAGTCGCATAATTTTTCTGGGCAGTATTCCACTTTCCAGAATAAAATTGAACAAGGTATTCTTGTTTATTAGTGGGTGAACATTGTTTTAAAATACCACCATAGCCAATATCAGAAGCATCTGTTTCAACAATTTTTTGCCAAGCAGGATTGGCAAGAGTTAAACTAGGAAGGTTATAAAAACATTCTGTTTAATTCTTTTGACTGATTCAGTATGAATGTCAGTCCATGCTTTAGGATTTTTCTTTAACCTATCATAAATAAGAGCAGTATCCTTAGCAAGGTCCTTTATAAAAGGGGAAATATAATTTAGTCTACCAAGAAATCTTTGAAGCTGAGTTTTATCAGTAATTATATCAGGAAAGTTAGAAGCAAAATCAATACTTCTGTTGATAGGAATAATCCTACCTTTCTCAATGTTATGGCCTAAAAATCTAACAGAAGTTTGGAAAATCATCATTTTTGGTTTTGATATAACTAAACCATTTTGAATTATAATCTTCCTAAATAAATCAAGATGTTTGAAATGAGATTCTATATTTTTTGAAAATACTAGAATGTCATCAATATAAACAATTATAAAATCCGTATAAGGAAGAAAAATATCATTCATAATTTTTTGAAATTCTGATGGAGCATTTTTCAAACCAAAAGGCATAACATTCCATTCATATTGGCCCAGTGGTACATTAAAAGCAATTTTATATATATCTGATTCAGATATCTGAATTTGCCAATAACCTGATTTTAAATGAAATTTCGAAAATATGATGGCGTTATGAAGTCTATCAAGTAAATCCTTTTTATTAGGAATAGGATATCTGATCCATTTCAAAACCTTATTAAGAGGTTTATAATTAAAAACTAAATGTGGAACTCCTCGTTCTTGTTCAGCATGCTTATTAACATAAAAAGCAGTACAAGACCATTTGGACTTGGAGGGTCTAATTAAACCCTTTTGTTGCAAGGAATCAATCTCTTTCTTGCATAACTCTAAATATTCAGAGTTCATTTGACAGGGTCTTGCCTTAGTAGGAATATTATCCTCTGAAAAATCATCCTCATAAGGAAGATTTATAATATGTTTCTTTCTACTCCAAAATTGATTTGGGTGATCACCACAAATAGAAGTAGAGAACTGACTATTGAGAAAGTTAATTTTCTCAATAAGATTAGGATTTTTTAAATCCTGATCAATAGTAATGGAAAAAATTTCGTTTTTCAAAAATTCAATTTGATTTTCTTTTGAAGAAATATTATTAGAAATAATCTCGTTTAGAAAATGTTGGACAGGTTGAGTTATAAACTCAAAAGTAATATTTTTACCACAGTAAGTGCCTGTAAAACTTTTTGTATCCCAATGTAACAAAGGCATTGATTTTATAAAAAATGGAACACGGAGTATTACATCTCTATCTATGTCTTTTACCAAGACAAAAGTTTCTGGAATACATAAATCCTGCTGGCAAATATAAGCCTTGGGTAATTTATAAGAAATACCCATTGAAGAACCACTAGCATTTTTTAAACGATGAGTGGTTTTATGAAAATATCTAGAGGGTATTATCCCTTCTTTCACACAATTCAAATATGCTCCACTATCAAATAAAGCAATAAACTCTTTTTTGAAATTGTAATCTATTAAAAGAGTTATTTTTATTAAAAACTTTTGTGTAAGAAAATAATGTAATTTTTCTAAAAATTCTTCTTCAGGAAAATATATGGTCGCAAGTAAAGTGCTGGCAGTATTTTCTTCTGAAGAACTTGGAGCTGTATTTAGCTCAGTAATTTTCTCATTGGAGGTTAAAGTAATTACTTCAGAGTTTTCTAATCGAAAAACTCTTTCATCCAAAGCTATATGAGAAACTTTTAGTTCCGAGATTTGTTTCTTGAGATAAGTTATCTCTGTACTCAAATCTTGGACTGTAGCTGGTCTATCCAGCTGGGGCTTGTCTTTCACCATTCTTTGGATTGCAGACATGGTGTAAGGTCTTGATGAGGATGGAATATCATCTACCTTTGAAATTTCCTCTAAATTAGTAGGAAGTTTATCAATGATTTGTGACATTAATTCAGGGTCCTTAATAACCCTTAACAACTCTATCATGTTGTCATTGGTCAAAATATTAAGTTCCAAGTCTTTAAACTGGGAATAAATATTGGAGAGTTCATCATTAGGAACACAACATTGGTTGGAACATTGTCCCTTATTATAAAACTCTTGGTCACTTTCTGTAATGACCCGGCCCGTCGTTACGGGAATTTACCACCCCGTCATGTTGCAATTACATGTTTTATGCTTTTATTTCAGTGTTAGAGCCTATCGGGTGAGTTAGGAGTGAATTGAATTAAAAATAAAGCAAATAGCATGTTTGAAGGAAGTTTGAATATGGAAAGTCAACCTAGAGTTGACTATCGAGTTAGAGTGCTCGGAATCGGATTCGATGATTTGACTAGTTTCGAGGGATCATTTATGACTTAGGAGAGCAATCGGAATTGAATTTGGAGGCCCGATGTAGAAATAGGCTTGAATTGGCTAAGGTTGAATTTTGGCGAAATCCGAACGGTAGGTGAGATTTTGATCCGGGGGTCGGAATGGAATTTCAGCAGTTGTAGTAGCTCCGTTAGGTGATTTTGGATATGCCTGCAAATTTTCAAGTCATTCGGACATCGTTTGGTCGGGTTTTTGATTGAATGAGCAATTCGGAAATTTTGAAGAAACTTAGGCTTGAATCCGTGTGTAATTGGTGATTTTGATGTTTAGGATGGTGTTTTTATGATTGGAACAAGTTCGTATCATATTTTGGAGTATGTTGGTGGTTTTCGTTGGGGTCCCGGGAGCCTCGGGATGAATTCGGGGGTCCAAACGGACCAATTTGTGCCAAAGGCACTGCTGTTTCTGCTGCAATTAGTGCAGAAGATTTTTGTGCTTCGCGATCGCGAAGCTAGGTCTGCGATCGCGTAGGGTAAAGATGGGAAGCTCTGCGATCGCATGGGGGAGACTGCGATCGCGTAGTGTATTGGAATGAGGCCGAAAAATTGTTCTTCGCGATCGCGGAAGGAGTGATGCGATCGCGTAAGGTCGACTGGTTGTGCATCGCGATCGCGATGTTTAGTGTGCGATCGCGTAAGTCTGGGATTTAGAGGAGTGCGATCGCGGGTGGTTTCACGCGATCGCGTAGTGTTGAGGCATGAGTCAGTGCGATCGTGTAGGGAGTGTCGCGATCGCGATCGCGTAGAGTAATTTTGGGGTCCGGTGAATTTGTTCATCGCGATCGCGAGCCTGGGGCTGCGATCGCAGAAGGTCGCCTGGCAGTCAGTAAATTAATATAACAGAACAGTCCAGTCGCGAACCCCATACCCAAAACCCCATTTTTGAGTTCCAAGAGAAGTATTGACGGGAGATTTGCTGGGAAATCATCGGGGTTTCGTCGGAGGTAAGTTTTGTGGCTTAATTACATCATTTCATCATGAAATCCTTGGTTCCCTTTCTGTAAATGGAAGATTAAAGGTGGGTTTGAGCCCTAAGCCTAAATTGAAGAAAAACACCGATTTGAGTGGGCAAATGGAGTCCGATTTTGGTAAATTTTATATGTATGGACTCGTGGCGAGACGAGGGTTCTCGAAATATGAGTTTCGAAGTTTTTCGAGATGTGGGCCCGGGGCTCGGGTTTTGCCAATTTCGTGATTTTTGATATTTTTCGAGTTCTTTCGATTGGGTTATGTTCCATTAGCCTATTTTGATATATTTGTGCTGATTTGTGCTAGTTTTGACGTGCGTGGATGCCGGTTCGAGGAGCCAAGGCGTCGCGGGCATGAGCTTTCGTCGCGCTGTATTGAGGTGAGTAATAGATGTGGGTGATGACCAGCGGGTTAGTAAACCCCGGACTTTCACATCTTAGTGCTGTATTGAGGTGACTTGCACGCCGGATAACGGGCATGGGGTAGAGCACCATTGGGGATTGTGACTTGGTCCGTCCCGCGTAATTAATAATAACACCTAATTGTTGAAATGAATTGGACTAATTATCATGTTTGGGCTTCGTACCAATTTTTTGAGTCCTTCAAGGATTAGTATCATTGTTTTGATAACACTGTGCATATTTTATTCTAAATTTAAGTTTTAAAATGGTATTTTTGCTATTCAGCATTTTTATAAGGTTATGAAAAACTTGAACAAGGTCTTAATAACATTTTTAGGTGTGAGCTAATATGATATTGTTGCCGTAGGGCTTTCTTGATTATCTGTTAAACTGATTGGGGCCGAGGGCCATATGTTAGGGCATGACATTCATATGAGCATATGCATACACATGCATGGATCGGACCGCACGCCGCAGTGGTATATGGATCGGGCTGCGCGCCGCAGCAGGTGTGATATTAATATTGTGCTTGGGCTGTAGGAGCCCCTCCGGAGTCTGAACCCCCACAGTGAGCACGGGTACCCAAATTGGATCGGGCTACATGTCGTAGCGGTCATATGCATTGCATGGCATACATACATTGGTTTATGTGTACTACGTGGCATAACATTCGCACTCATACATTATTGGCACACATGCATTAGTTGCCTTATTGACCGGATCTCCTGGTGTAAATTGATAAGGAGTGCTGAGCCCGAAGGGCTGATTTGAGTGCGGACTTGCATCGCTTGAGATTGTATCCAGGTATTGGTATATTATTATGAAAGAAAGTAGCTAAAAATTGAGATTTTTAATAATCTACTCACATATGCTTGAAAGGGATAAAAAGATAGTTCTGTATAGTGTAGCATGAGATAGTGCCTATCGTGGTTTTCTTCCCTTCGGCATTATTTACTTTTATTACTACTGAGTTGGAAGTACTCACACCCGACTCCCCGCACCTTGTGTGCGGATCCAGAGGTACATCACGGTGGAGCTAATTCTATTGCGGCTGCGGAGTGCTTTTGGACGAGTCGAGGTAGTCGCCGGCGTTCGCAGGACCTCGCTTCTCCTGTTTGTCTGTATTTTGTTCCGATCATCCCGCACTTGTGCACAATTATATTCACTATTTACACTTTGTATACTCTGTAGAGTCTCATGACTCTTGACCCTTCGGTCTATGGGAGTTGGCACGTGTTGGGACTTGGTTCCCTGTTTTTAATATATCTATCACTGTTATGCTTAAATTGGATAAAGTGAGCTTGTGGCTCCGTGGTTATTGTTGATTGGTCGGGCTGGCCTAGTAGTGTGCTGGGCGCCATCACGATCGGATTTGGGGTCGTGACAAGTTGGTATCAGAGCCTAGGTTTACTAGGCCTCATGAGTCTTGAGCCGGTTAGTAGAGTCTTGTGGATCGGTACGGGGATGCCCGTACTTATCCTCGGGAGGCTGCGAACCTTTAGGAAACACTTCACATTTCTTGGAATTCTTATCGTGCGCACTTGATTCAGCTTGAGATATAATTTTGAAATTCCTTCCGCACGTCTGTGTACGTATCGAGCGCTCAGTAATATAATTGACTTATGGCTTGCAATTCCCCGATCGAGGGGCGAGATATAATCTCCATGAGTTCATGTTGGGCCAGTCGGGAGGACTTGAGGCCGGATCCTTGCCTATGGCTTGAGCACCAAGGTATTAATTTTGCGAGTCGGTATTATGAAGTTCATACGATCGGTACTGATCCTTATTGTGCAAATGGCAGTTTGATAATGGGAGAGCTGTAAGGTATTCAGTTCTTATTGTGACTTGATATGTAGCCCTAGCTATGGGCGTGAGAAATATGTTCATTGCCTCTTAGCGGAAATGTAAAGTGCACTATGTATGGTAGTATGAGTTTAGACTCAAGAAAATTGAATTGGTTGTGCTATGAGTATTGCGATGAAAGGTATTTGACATATGTTATGATTCGAGCAGGTACAACGCAGGTTCAAGTATAAAATTGTGATAGTATGATTCATATAGTATTGAGATTTAATGTTGTTGAAATACATTATTATATCTTGTTGAGTTGTGGATGTATTGTTAGAATGGTTTGGTGATTCTCTGGCAGGTGGATAGGCCAATTTACAAAGGGAACTCTGCCAAAATTTTTGGAAAATTTGGGACTTAGAAAAGATTTTTGTCACCTAAAGAGTAGGCGTAACTGTTATGTGTGATTGAATGCAAGAATTGGAAAAGAATTAATATTTCTGATGATTCGAACCTCCGCCGAAGCTTGTAAAGGACTTGAGTTTAATCTAACTAGAACTTTGTTGCATCATTTGAGTAAGAAGGCTATGAGTGGCTAAAAGTGCTTTGATGTATGACTCCGAGCTAAGTTGGGGAGGTTGTTATTGATTAACTGATTGCACTGTTGTGTGTTGTGTTGGCTCTGTCTCTAGGTATGTTGGGAAATTTTGATAAGGGTTATGGTGTTTCGTAGATGTGAAGAAATACTAGGATGTTGTGAACTTATGTTGGTAAAGAATGTTCGGTGTATAGAAAAGAAAGATAGCTAATTGTATCCGTATGTAATTATGATCTGCAGTGTCAGAGTTCTAATAAGGCACGAGTGGTTCTGTTCTATAAGATAGTTGAATTACAGCTGAATAAGGGTGAATGACACCCAAGAATAGTCCTGTGGTGTTCCAGATTTTACTTGTAACGGTAAGGTGTCTTAAGATTATGTATGTGGATAAAGATGGTGTTTTCGTTAGAAGGGATCAAGACTTGTGTTATATTATGTGAATGATGGGATTCTATGTAATCCGTATTGGAAGGTAATGATAACGAATTCAAATCGCAAGAGGTTCTTCAAAATAAAGTATTGTAGGATGTGATCCTTCTGGGAAATATTGAGAGAGTATTCAGTGGCCTATATGTCTTAGACCGTGTGGTCTTATGTACGAGTCTCGTATGGTAACATGAGTTGATGTATTATGGTACTACAGTAAAGACTGATATGAAATTAGAGATGAATCGGAAAGGAAACTTGGTAAATGGAACAACTTGTTAATAAACCAGAATGGTATAAAAAGGGATACGATTGATTCCTAGTATGTGGTTGAAGTAATGAGTCTTGCAGACATTGCAGAGCTTTTGAGTGCTGGCAGTCGTGTAACCCGATATGGGTATAATATGGGTATAAGGACTCAGTCCTGGCAGTTTAACTTATGCAATGTAATTGGGAGAAAGAGTTTATGATGTGTTCTACCATGGTTTGAAAATGAGTGTATTTTTCCTCTTGGCATGTAAGGTCTGGAATGTGCAATGAGTTTTCTCTATATGGGATCATGAAAGTCCTTGACTAGTTGAGTGCGCCGATGTTGAGGCGGAGGAAAGGGATATGAATTTCCATGTTGTCTTAGTGTGATATGGTATATACGATGTGTTATGGGAAATTGATAATGGTATATTCTAGGTTTTGAGATCAGTTCATAATATATGAGAAATCAATAAAATTATTGAGCAGCGCGGACAACTGCAGGTGAATTAAGAATCGATCTTTCTGATGATTTAAGAAAATGGTACTACTATTCTCGTAATTTGGCAGGGAATATGGTCCAAAAAGGGCCAGGTAATATAAACCGATAATATTTGGTGGTGTGATGGTATCCTCTTGTTAGATTGACATTGATGATTGAGTTGTAAATGGCATAAGGAAATATCCGAATGGCTTTCGTGGTATGAATGGGCGCTTGATGTGCGTTATGTATTCGTGCGGTGGAGTGTGGAACCAGGTATAGCGATTCATGTGTTATATATGTGTTGGAGACTATAAGTTCTCGTAATCCGCCTATGCAGTGGTTGTATATCGTGTGTATCGACACCGTTTTGTGGTTATTGAAAATCGGAAGCCCTAGTGGCTCTCTCTTAGCTTGATATGATGAATTTGGGTTATGATACCTTATTTCAGACTGGTTGACATAAGACAGGTCGTCTAGACAAATAAGATATGGACTATGTCGGAAAATGGCACAAATTGCGTAGCAGAGAGCATCAGAGTATGCTCCAACAGAGTAGCTGTACCCAGGACCAACGGACGGCTTGTAGGCATAGCTTTGTCAGTTGGACCTTAGTGGCGGATGTTAGTGTAGAAGTATCTACCATTGATTAGTTCTAGTATTGAGGAACTTTGTTGGATGCGTTTCTTGTGGCCAAACTTGAGGCTATATATGTTTATTATGATGAGCAACTTGACTCGACGCGTATTTATTTGGCGAGGGTTACTTGGATCGGGTGGCACGCCGCCACAGGTATGGTATCAAGATCGGGTGGCACGCTGCCACGGGTATGTCATTGGAGCGGGTTGCACGCCGCAATAAAATATTGTGAAAATATAGTTAGTTATATGCTACTGGGTATACAATACTTCCCCACTTCCGAGGAAAAGTCCGTTTTGAGTATCGCTTGGCAAATGGCGCGTCGGTTGTTTCCTTTCAGGATTTGATAGCATACGTTAATTGTTTCACCGTGGGTGAGGTTGATTGCGTGGGTTCAAGACCTAGATCCATGCGTGGCTAACCGTTTTGAGCTTAGTGGCTTGAGGTGCTTCATGAGTAATAACGTTGGAATAGAATCACGAATCGTGGCAAGGCCACGTGATGTTATGACCTCTCGAGGAGGATTCAGGGTACTCTATTTCTATAATGCGAGACGCGATCTCAGTTCTATGTTATGATGGCACAGAGGAATTGAATTGCAGCTCTTTGCTGGAGACAGTTGTCAGGATTTGAGCTGTCACGATTCGAGTGTGTTCGGACGTTTCTATTGGAGCCTATGTTGTGCTCGTCGTGGCTTAGGTCGGTGTTGAGGTGTCAAATCACCAGTGCGGTGTGTTATGATCGAAATGAGCGTTGGATCCATTAGTGAGTGTGAGTATATGTGATTTCAGCTGGTTAGAAAGGTAATATCGAGATTTGGGTCCGAAATCTGTTGTGGTATCAGTTAAAAGTGAAATGGATTCATGAATGGTTGACCTGAGAGATGGGTTCGATATATCGCGTGTTCGGTTGCCGTGGACATGATATGAAGGTGTTGGAACAAGACTCTATCTAATGAAGAGGGTTTTTCAGTTGGTATTTGGTTATCATGGGAAATTGTGTGATTAGAGACTATTGTCTCGAGTGATTGGGTTGTTTGATACATCATATGATCTCGCCCGGAGTGGTGAGTATGGGTTATTGCAGTGGATTCTAGTGTATCCTGAGTATAGGCATGTGATTAACAATTGGTATATGATTTCGAAAAGTGCAATGTGGTTTATGGTTCAGATGGTTTGTGAGATTTCAGCTATATGGTGTTTTCGGACTTATGCGAGATAGGGTGACGTGTGATCTCCCGAATATATGCTTGGTAAGGTCATTCAGCTATTAGGTTGCTTCTAGTACAACTCTGAGTCCGCTCAAGGACGAGCGTTTGTTTATGTTGGGGAGAATGTAACGACCCGGCCCGTCGTTAAGGGAATTTACCACCCCGTCATGTTGCAATTACATGTTTTATGCTTTTATATCAGTGTTAGAGCGTATCGGGTGAGTTAGGAGTGAGTTGAATTAAAAATAAAGCAAATAGCATGTTTGAAGGAAGTTTGAATATGGAAAGTTAACCTAGAGTTGACTATCGAGTTAGAGTGCTCGGAATCGGATTCGATGATTCGACTAGTTTCGAGGGATCATTTATGACTTAGGAGAGCAATCGGAATTGAATTTGGAGGCCCGGTGTAGAAATAGGCTTGAATTGGCTAAGGTTGAATTTTGGCGAAATCCGAATGGTAGGTGAGATTTTGATCGGGGTGTCGAAATGGAATTCGGACAGTTGCAGTAGCTCCGTTAGGTGATTTTGGATATGCCTGCAAAGTTTCAGGTCATTTGGACATCGTTTGGTCGGGTTTTTGATTGAATGAGCAATTCGGAAATTTTGAAGAAACTTAGGCTTGAATCCGTGTGTAATTGGTGATTTTGATGTTTAGGATGGTGTTTTTATGATTGGAACAAGTTCGTATCGTGTTTTGGACTATGTTGGTGGTTTTCGTTGGGGTCCCGGGAGCCTCGGGATGAATTCGGGGGTCCAAACGGACCAATTTGTGCCAAAGGCACTGCTGTTTCTGCCGCAATTAGTGCAGAAGATTTTTGTGCTTCGCGATCGCGAAGCTAGGTCTGCGATCGCGTAGGGTAAAGATGGGAAGCTCTGCGATCGCAAGGGGGAGACTGCGATTGCGTAGTGTATTGGCATGAGGCCGGAAAATTGTTCTTCGCGATCGCGGAAGGAGTGATGCGATCGCGTAAGGTCGACTGGTTGTGCATCGCGATCACGATGTTTAGTGTGCGATCGCGTAAGTCTGGGATTTAGAGCAGTACGATCGCGGGTGGTTTCACGCGATCGCGTAGTGTTGAGGCGTGAGTCAGTGCGATCGCGTAGGGAGTGTCGCGATCGCGTAGAGTAATTTTGGGGTCCGGTGAATTTGTTCATCGCGATCATGAGCCTGGGGCTGCGATCGCAGAAGGTCGCCTGGCAGTCAGTGAATTAATATAACAGAACAGTCCAGTCGCGAACCCCATACCCAAAACCCCCATTTTTGAGTTACAAGAGAAGTATTGACGGGAGATTTGCCGGGAAATCATCGGGGTTTCGTCGGAGGTAAGTTTTGTGGCTTAATTACATCATTTCATCATGAAATCCTTGGTTAAATTTCTATAAATGGAAGATTAAAGGTGGGTTTGAGCCCTAAGCCTAAATTGAAGAAAAACACCGATTTGAGTGGGCAAATGGAGTCCGATTTTAGTAAATTTTATATGTATGGACTCGTGGCGAGACGAGGGTTCTGGAAATATGAGTTTCGAAGTTTTTCGAGATGTGGGCCCGGGGCTCGGGTTTGCCAATTTCGTGATTTTTGATATTTTTCGAGTTCTTTCGATTGGGTTATGTTCCATTAGCCTATTTTGATATATTTGTGCTGATTTGTGCTAGTTTTGACGTGCGTGGATGCCGGTTCGAGGAGCTAAGGCGTCGCGGGCATGAGCTTTCGTCGGTTCGAGGTGGGTAATACTTGTAAATGATGTCCCGAGGGTTAGTAAACCCCGGACTTGCACATCTTAGTGCCGTGTTGAGGTGACTTGCATGCTGGATAACGGGCGTGGGGTAGAGCACCATTGAGGATTGTGACTTGGTCCGTCCCGCGTAATAAATAATAACACCTAATTGTTGAAATGAATTGGACTAATTATCATGTTTGGGCTTCGTACCAATTATTTGAGTCCTTCAGGGATTGGTATCACTGTTTTGATAACACTGTGCATATTTTATTCTAAATTTAAGTTTTAAAATGGTATTTTTGCTATTGAGCATTTTTATAAGGTTATGAAAAACTTGAACAAGGTCTTAATAACATTTTTAGCTGTGAGCTAATATGATATTGTTGTCGTAGGTCTTTTCTTGATTATTTGTTAGACTGATTGGGGCTGAGGGCCATATGTTAGGGAATGACAATCATATGATCATATGCATACACATGCATGGATCGGACTGCACGCCGCAGTGGTATATGGATCGGGCTGCGCACCGCAGCAGGTGTGATATTATTATTGTGCTTGGGCTGTAGGAGCCCCTCCGGAGTCTGAACCCCCACAGTGAGCACGTGTACCCAAATTGGATCGGGCTACACGCCGTAGCGGTCATATGCATTGCATGGCATACATACATTGGTTTATGTGTACTACGTGGCATAACATTCAGCACTCATACATTACTGGCACACATGCATTAGTTGCCTTATTGACCAGATCTCCTGGTGTAAATTGATAAGGAGTGCTGAGCCCGAGGGGCTGATTTGAGTGCGGACTTGCACTGCTTGAGATTGTATCCAGGTATTGGTATATTATTATGAAAGAAAGTAGCTAAAAATTGAGATTTTTAATAATCTACTCACGTATGATGGAAAGGGATAAAAAGATAGTTCTGTATTGTGTAGCATGAGATAGTGCCTATCGTGGTTTTCTTCCCTTCAACATTATTTATTTTTATTACTGCTGAGTTGGAAGTACTCACACCCGACTCCCTGCACCTTGTGTGCAGATTCAGGTACATCACAGCAGGGCTGATTCTATTGCGGCTCCGGAGTGCTTTTGGACAGTCGAGGTAGCTGCCAGCGTTCGCAGGACCTGATTCTCCAGTTTGTCTATATTTTGTTCTGATCATCCCGCACTTGTGCACAGTTATATTCACTATTGACACTTTGTATACTCTGTAGAGGCTCATGATAGTTGACCCTTCGGTCTATGGGAGTTGGCACGTGTTGGGACTTGGTTCCCTGTTTTTAATATATCTATCACTGTTATGCTTAAATTGGATAAAGTGAGCTTGTGGCTCCGTGGTTATTGTTGATTGGTCGGGCTGGCCTAGCAGTGTGCTGGGCGCCATCACGGCCGGATTTGGGGTCGTTACACTTTCAGAAGATGAAATATAATCCTCTTCTTGAAGCACTCTCAAGTCTTCACTGGTTGAAGATTCATGACTTGATTCGTAATCAGAATTCTCCGGAGAAAAATTTAGAAGAATTTTATAAAGAGAATCTTTAATATTCTCGTCTAGATCAAGTTCTTTAATTTTGTCCTTGATCCTACAATCTCTCGCATAATGGCCTACTCGACCGCATTTATAACAGGCTTGAGGGTTTTTTGTTTTAACGAAACCCTTTATGGCCTTATGAAAAGCCTTCCGTCTTTGGGTCTTATCACGCCTTTTTTCAGGCAAACCCTTTCTCCTTCTGAAGTCCTTATTCTTATGAGACTTCTTCCTTTTTGAAGGAATATCAATGGCGAACTGTTCATAAAATTTGCCTAATTGTTGTCTCTCAGTGAGACGATGTTTCTTAATTTCTTGGCTTAGCTTTATTTCATTACAAAGAGCTAAACCTTCTTGAGTGCATACACTAATAAGTTTACCATATGAGTAAGCATCATAATCAATACTCATCCATGTACCTCTAAGGACTTTTCGAATCCTCTCAGCAAATAAGGGAGGAAGACCATCTATGAATTTAGCCTTCTAGTGAGTACTATCACTCGGGATAAGAAAACATCTTTATACCATCTAAAAGATGTGAGGTTTGGACACCTCAGATTCTGAAGCATAGTCCTAATGGTCTCACTATTATCAGACCATCTTCCAGAAAAGTATTCTATAATATTAAGAACTAATGAATAGACTGCATTTTGAACAGTCTTATCACCCTCGACTTTGGTTGCTTTCATGATTTCAATACGTTGATCATGAGTGAGATAATTATCCCACCATCCTTTAAGCCGACCAGTAAATCCAGCAATAAGCATTTCTGCTATTGCTTTATCTTCATTTTTATTAACCTTACAGATAGTACTGTACATAAGCATTCTATGTACTATGGTATAGATTTGTCTTTCAGCAAGACCATCTATATTCCATTCATAGATATCAGATCCACTATAACCTTGGTGGTAGTGGTCATTATCAAGTTCTTCTAAAAGAACATCCCGAGGGGTTGGTCTAGGATAGTAGAACATATTTTGGTAAGGTTTGCGAGCATATTTTCCAGAGATTTTATTAATCTCATCATTTACCTGAATTCTCTTACCTTTGTCAGGTTTATGCTCTAGAGTTAAAGGACTAGCCTTTAACTCCCAAAACTTCTTAGTAAGAAGTTCTTCCAGATCATTAAGACTTTTAGTTTTAAAGTCTTTTACCCCTGGTGGAGGTTGGATGTTGGTTGTAGCAATTTGCTCTTTACCTTTATCCTCCTTATGAGAAATCTTTTGGACTTCTGCTATAAATTTGTCCAATTTCTCATGTATTGTAATAACCTGTTCTCCCAGAATACTAACATACATGTTAGTATAATTATTCTGAGTAAGCATAGTATTCAGGTTTTTAGCAGTAATTGATGCCACATCATTTTCCAATAATTTTAAAAATGAAGTAAAATAAACAAGTTTATCTTTTTCTCCCATTTGAAAAGATTGTTGTGGTGGAAAAACTGATTTAGTGATTTTCCCACTAGTAAGCATATAATCTCTTTCCAAAATAGAGATATAATTATAAACATGTTTAGACATAAACCAAGGAACAAAAGCAATAATTTTGTTCTTTTTGCTAATATCCGTATAAAAATCATTTCTAAAGAATTGTATTAATTCACTAGTCATGTTTTCATGAAACCATTTTCTGAAAACAGCCCATCTGGGTTTTAGAAATTCTTCTAAAATCAGTTTTCTTGCCGGTGATCCCGGACTAAAATCTATTTGGTTTTCACTCATCATTAAAACCATTTGAAAAATCCATTTCGGATGGAGTAGGTTCAAGATCTGCATTAATCTTGACGATATTATCTAAACCAATTTTTATACTATCAATTCTATTATTTTCTCTAATTTGAGACGTGGAAGCTCTAGATGGAAAATCTATCACATAATCAATCGGAGAAATATAAAAAGAATTTGATCTAGTCAATTTAGATGATGGACTGATATTATCAGTCTGAATAGGTTCATTGAACCTAATCTTTATTGTGCCATTTGAGGTTTGTTCAATTTGTGTAACCTCCGTATTACCAGTATTTCGAGGGGCAACTGCTTCCTCTATGACCCATTCTTTTGGGAAATCAATTTCATCCCATTTGATAGGTCTCCTGGTAGTTACTTTGGATTTGCCAAAGTTGGTTTCTATAAGAATAGTTTCATTATTGAAATCCATAATTTTGCACATAGGATTTAAAGTATATAAAGGTATAAAATAAATCCTATAACAGATGCATATTACTTCTGTACCAGGCAAGTAATTATAACCATGTAATTTAATACTAAGAATTAAAGCATTTAACGAGTTCTCATCATTAAGAGAAATGTCACGACCCTAGTTCACCAATTGTGGACATGTCGTGATGGCACCCAGTTCCCCACGACTAGGTAAGCCTAACACGTTGCGGAATATATAAGTTATAAATACTTAAATAAGAAACAACGGAAAAATAACATAAAAGATATGTAATCCGTGCCGCTTGGCACATACATCCGTCACACAATGAATAAAACACTACCAAGATCCGGAACCCCACGGTAACACAGACTAAAAGGGAAATACAACTGTGGCTCTATGTGTAAAGAGTATCTAACAACGAAATGAAGAAAAATGTCAACTAGTAATACTAGAATAGAAGGGAAGCCTCCGGACCCGCGGACGTAGCAGATCATACCTCGAAGTCTCCCAGAAAGCTGCAGAATCACCTAGTACGAGCCTGCTCTGATGTACCTGGATCTGCACAACAAAAGTGTGCAGAAGAGTAGCATGAGTACACCACAGCGGTACTCAGTAAGTGCCAAGCCTAACCTCGATGGAGTAGTGACGAGGAAGGTCAGGGCCCTACTGAGAAAACAATAATACAATGATAATAACAACAATAAGAAGTTTAAATGAATAATAAATTTCCGAACTAGCAACAATAAGATGATTACTACAATCGTCTACAATTAAGCTAACAACGAATAGCCAACTCAATAAAACAAGTCCAGGACTTGTAGGAATCGAACCCATAGTCCCATTGACAGTACCTCTGGGTCTCCGGGAATCGAACCCGCAGCCCATATCTCAATAAATAATCAATAACTCAGGATCTCCGGGAATCGAACCCGCAGTCCCTACCAATAACTCAGGATCTCGGGAATCGAACCCGTAGTCCCTACCAATAACTCAGGATCTCGGGAATCGAACCCGTAGTCCCTACTACAATAATCTCGAGATCTCGGGAATCGAACCCGTAGTCCATATTTCAATAATCTCGGGATCTCGAGAATCGAAACCCGTAGTCCATATTTCAATAATCTCGGGATCTCGAGAATCGAACCCGTAGTCCATAACCACAGCAAGTAAAGGAATACACAGAGAGAAGTATAATATGCTTAACGATAACTTCGCCGATGAACAGCGCCGGCGATTACCAAGAAAAACTCAAGTAAGTCAATTAAGCAACTAGACAGTTAGATTCTATCTAATCATGCTTTTCTAACTACTACCGGGTAGGAATATCGAATTTAACAGGTAAAAACAGGAATATCACTCATTGAATATTTTGAGTAAAGTATGTGTTCAGCAACCAGCGCATGTACACGCCCGTCACCTCGCGTACAAGGCATTTAAAGTATCACATAATATCCTAGGGGTGAAAGTCCCCCACACGAGGTTAGACAAGCCACTTACCTCAATTCCAGTACAAAACCGCTAAGCAATAACCCTCTTGCCATGAATGTCGGCCTCCACAAGTGTAGTATCTAATAAAAATCAATATAATCACATCAAAATAGGCCAATTGGGCATTACCCAATCAAAATAACTCAAAATGCACCAAAACCCACAAGTTGCCAAAACCCGACTTTCGGTAGACTTATCGAAAAATCACGAAAATTATATTTTTGGGTTCCTTATCTCAATACGACTCCAGGCATATAAAATTTACCAAAATCGGACTCCATTTGACCACTCAAATCAGAGATTTTCTAACATTTAGGCCTAGGGCTCAAACCCACCTTTAATCTTCCAATTTCGGTGAAATAATCACGGATTTCATGATAAACCAACGAATTAAGGTCAAAAAACTTACCCCCGATGATTTCCCGATGATATCCCAGCGTTTCCCCTTCAAAATCCTCTCTTGGAGCTCAACAATGGCGGTTTTGGTGTGTTAGGCCGCGACCGAAATGTTCTGGACTTAAAGTCACTGCCAGGCCATTTTACTCTACGCGATCGCAGCACCGGGCTTGCGATCGCGATGCACAAAATATGGGCGGCCTAATTTTCCTCTACGCGATCGCGTGACCCTGGACGCGATCGCAGGTGAACAACTCAGCAACCCTACGCGATCGCAAACGTACCCAACGCGATCGCGAAGAACAAACTCGTCCGGCTCCCCAAACTACCCTACGCGATCGCATACTCCCTCACGCGATCGCACTGCTTCCGACCAACACCCTACGCGATCGCATGAAACCTCACGCGATCGCACTGGTTCAACCTCCAGACTTACGCGATCGCAGGCTTTACTTCGCGATCGCAGAGCTCGGGATTTCTCCCTTACGCGATCGCATGGCCATCTCCGCGATCGCGGAGAGCAAAATTGCTCTGCAATTATTGCAGCAGAACAGCAACAGCAGTGCCTTTTGGCACAAATTGGTCCGTTTGGACCCCCGAATTCATCCCGAGGCTCTCGAGACCCCAACGAAAACCACCAATATACTCCAAAACACGATATGAACTCGTTCAAATAAAAAAAACACGTCTAACAACATCAAAACCCATAATTCACATCGAATTCAAGCCTAAATTTCTTAAAACTTTCCGAATTGCACATTCGATCTAAAACCCGACCAAACGACGTCCGAATGACCCGAAACTTTGCGGACATATCCAAATTCACATAACGAAGCTACAGAAATTGTCGGAATTCCATTCCGACCCCGGATCAAAATCTCACCTATCGTTCGGATTCGCCAAAATTTCAACCTTCGGCATTTCAAGCCTAATTGAGCTATGGACCTCCAAAATACATTCCGAACGCGCTCCTAACCCCGAAATCACCCAACGGAGCTAATGGAACCATCGGATCTCCGTTCCGAGATCATCTTAATACTGTTCCGGCTACAGACCGTTTTCTAGCTTTAAAGCTCTCATTTTGGGACTAAGTGTCCCAAAATGCTCCAAATTTCAGAACCGACTCTCTCGACAAACCACAATAGCAGAAATGAACTTAGGGGAACAGTTAAATTGTGGATTGGGGCGTAATTTTCTAAAACGACCGGTCGGATCGTTACATCTTCCCACACTTAAAGATTCGTTCGTCCTCGAACGAGCATAGAAACATACCTGGAGTAGTGAAAAGATGAGGGTACTGGCTGCGCATATCCTGCTCGGTCTCCCAAGTCGCCTCCTCGACCGGCTGGTCCCGCCACTGAACCTTTATCGAAGCGATGTTCTTTGACCTTAGCTTTCTGACCTGCCTGTCTAGAACGGCAACTGGCTCTTCAACATAAGACAAATCCTTGTCTAGCTGAACAGAAGTGAAATCCAACACATGCGACGGGTCACCATGGTATCTCCGGAGCATGGAGACATGAAATACGGGGTGAACTCCGGCTAGGCCGGGAGGTAAGGCCAACTCATAAGCAACCTCCCCAACACGCCTCAAAATCTCAAAAGGGCCAATAAATCTAGGACTCAGCTTTCCTTTCTTTCCAAACCTCATAACGCCCTTCATGGGCGAGACTCGCAGTAGAACCCGCTCACCAACCATAAAAGCCACATCGCGCACCTTCTTGTCCGCATAACTCTTCTGTCTAGACTGGGCTGCACGAAGTCTGTCCTGAATCACCTTGACCTTGTCCATAGCCTCCTGAACCATATCAGTACCTAGCAACCTGGCCTCGCCCGGCTCAAACCAACCCACGGGAGACCTACACTTCCTACCATATAGGGCCTCGTACGGTGCCATCTGAATACTAGACTGGTAGCTGTTGTTATAAGCAAACTCTGCCAGTGGCAAGAAGTGATCCCATGAACCTCCAAACTCAATCACGCACGCACGGAGCATATCGTCCAAAATCTGAATAGTGCGTTCGGACTGCCCATCAGTCTGGGGGTGAAAGGTTGTGCTCAGCTCCACCCGAGTACCTAACTCCTGCTGTACGGCTCTCCAGAACCATGAAGTGAACTGAGTGCCTCTATCTGAAATGATGGAAACTGGAATACCATGTAGCCGAACTACCTCCCTGATATAGATCTCCGCCAGTCGCTCCGATAAATATGTAGTGCTCACCGGTATAAGATGGGCGGACTTGGTCAGCCGATCCACAATAACCCAAAATGAATCAAACTTCCTAACAGTCCGTGGAAGCCCAGATACAAAGTCCATGGTGATGCGCTCCCATT
>JASVEL010000532.1:0-76179 GCA_032618575.1 Nicotiana noctiflora | reverse complement strand
AGCTGAAGGTGCATGAAAAGAACTACACTGTTCACGATCTTTAGTTAGCTGCCATTGTTCACGCCTTGAAAATCTGGCATCATTATTTGTATGGGGTTCCTTGTGAGATTTACACTGATCATCAGAGTTTGCAGTACTTGCTTAAGCAGAAAGACCTGAATATGCGTCAGATGAGATGGTTAAAGTTGTTAAAGGATTATGATATTACTATTCTATATTACCCGGGCAAGGCCAATGTGGTTGCAGATGCCTTGAGTCACAGGGCAGAGAGTTTGGGGAGTTTGGCCTATCTACCAGCCTCAGTGAGACCTATGGCGATGGATGTTCAGGCCTTGGCCAGGCAGTTTTTTAGATTGGATCTTTTAGAGCTGAGCCGGGTTCTGCCTATGGTTTCTTAGTCTTCTCTATTTGATCGCATCAATGAGCGACAGTTCCACGACCCTCGTTTGCTTGTTCTTCAGGATAGAGTTCGGCGTGGCGATGCTCGAGATGTTACCGTCGGGGATGATGGAGTGATGAGGATGCATGGGCATATTTGTGTGCTCAATGTGAATGATCTTCGAGAGCTGATTCTAGCTGAGGCCCATAGCTCGCGATATTCTATCCATACAAGTGCCGCAAAGATGTATCAGGACTTGAGGCAGCACTATTTATGGAGGTGGATGAAGAAGGATATAGTTGACTATGTTTCTAGGTGCCTCAACTGCCATCAGGTGAAGTATGAGCACCAGCGTCCGGGTGGGTTGCTACAGCAGATTGAGATCCTAGAGTAGAAGTAGGAGCGCATCACCATGGACTTTGTATCTTGACTTCCACGGACTGTGAGGAAGTTTGTTTCTATTTGGGTCATTGTGGATCGGCTAACCAAGTCTGCCCATTTCATACCTGTGTGCACTACTTATTCATCAGAGCGATTGACGGAGATCTATATCTTAGAGATAGTCTGGTTGCATGGTATTCCAGTTTCCATCATTTCAGACAGAGGCACTCAGTTTACTTCACGGTTCAAGAGAGCCGTGCAACAGGAGTTAGGTACTCGGGTGGAGCTGAGCACGACATTTCACCCCAGATGAAAGGACAGTCTGAGCGCACTATTCAAATTTTGGAGGATATGCTTCGTGCGTGCGTGATTGAGTTTGGAGGGTCATGGGATCACTTCTTGCCACTAGCGGAGTTTGCTTATTACAACAGCTACCAGTCTAGCATAAGGATGGCATCATATGAGGCCTTATATGGTAGGAGATGTAGATCCCAGGTGGGTTGGTTCGAGTCGGGCGAGGCCAGGTAATTAGGTATTGACATGGTCCGGGATGCGATGGACAAGGTCAAGGTGATTCAGGACAGACTTTATGCAGCCCAGTCCAGATAGAAGAGTTATGCACACAAGAAGGTTCGCGATGTGGCATTTATGGTCGGCGAGAAGGTTCTACTTCGGGTCTCGCCCATGAAGGGTGTCATGATATTTGGGAAGAAAGGGAAGCTGAGTTCGAGATTTATTGGGCCTTTTGAGATTTTGAGGCGAGTTGGGGAGGTTGCATATGAGCTTGCCTTACCTCCCAGCCTAGCCGGAGTCCATCCGGTATTTCATGTTTCAATGCTCCGTAGATATCATGGTGAGTCATCGCATGTGTTGGATTTCAGTTCAGTGTAGCTGGACAAGAATCTATCTTATGTTGAGGAGCCAGTGGCCATTTTGGACAGGCAAATCAGAAAGTTGAGGTCAAAGAATATCGCTTCGGTGAAGGTCCAGTAGCGGGGTCAGCCAGCCGGGGAGGCAACTTGGGAGACCGAGCAGGATATGCACAGCCAGTACCCTCATCTCTGCTACCTTAGGTATGTTTTCTATGCTCGTTCAAGGATGAACGAATGTTTAAGTGTAGGAGGTTGCAATGCACATCCAACAATTTTTGGAATTTACGCCCCGATCCCCTATTAACTGCTTTCTCTTAGTCCATTTCTGCTATTTTGGTTTGCCGGGATGTTCGGTTCTATAATTCGGAGTGTTTTGGACACTTAGTCCCTAAATGAGAGCTTAATAGTTGAAAAATGGTCCGAATTCAGAATAGTGGTAAGACGACCTTGGAATAGAAATTTGATGGTTACGTTAGCTCCGTGAGGTGATTTCGGGGTTGGGGGCGTGTTTGAAATGTATTTTGGAGGTCCGTAGCTCATTTAGGCTTGAAATGTCAAAGTTTGAAATTTTTGAAATTCTGGTCAAATAGTGAATTTTTGATCCGAGGGTCAGTTTGGGATTCCAGAAGTTGTTGTAGCTTTGTCTTGTCAGTTTGGATTTGCGGGCAAAATTTCAGGGCATTCAGACAAGTTTTGGATAGGTTTTTGATCAAAAATATGTTTGGTTAGAATTTAAAGTTCATAGGCTTGAATCCTTGGTTAATTCGTGTTTACGACGTTATTTTAGGTGGTTTAAGGATTTGAACAAGTTTGAACGATTTTATGGGTCATTTTTGTGGGTTTGGTTGAGGTCCCGGGGGCCTCGAGGGTGTTTCGGATGCCCAACGGGACAATTCTAGAAGTTGGAAAATTGCATATTTCTATTGCATACAATTACTCTATGCGATCGCATAGGTGTCCCTGAGATCGCATAGTGTCTGGTTAGGGGGTCCTATTTTTCTTCGTTGCAATCGCATGTCTGCGATCGCATAGCTCTATTTCTCTCTTCACTGCAGTCGCACTCCTTGTCCACGATCGCATAGTGGAATTTAAGTCTGTGCCTCAGGGGTCAATTACTTCTACGCGATCGCATATGTCTTTATGCGATCGCATTGTATTGATTCATTACCTTCTGCGATCGTAAGCCTTAGGCTGCGATTGTATAGTACAATTTTTTGGGGCTTCAATTTTTCTTCTACGTGATCGCACAGCTACTCGTGCGATCGCTTTGAACAAAATACTTGGGCAGAATATAACATTTCAAAAATGAGGGTTCTTCCATTTTTGCTCAAACTCAAGCTAGGGAGCTCGGTTTTGGGGAGATATTTTGAGGGTTTTTTAGAGGCAATTATTGGGTAACGATTCCTTACTCTCTTATGATTAATATCCACTAATCTAAACTCGAATTCCTCCATTAATTTCAGATTTTGGATGAAACTTGGGGTAAATTTCTTATAACTAATTTTGATGATATGTGGGGGCATTTGACCTCTGATTTGGGAGATTTTTATATGGTTAGACTGGTGTGAGTGTGAGGGTTCTAAAAACATAAAAATATTTTATTCCGAGCCGATGGCTGGAGGGGTATTTTTGTCATTTTACCCATTTACATGCCTTAGCTTTAATTTTAACAGTGTAATCAGTTACTTGCGATGTTAATTACACTATGTAATTCGTTTGAATAGATTTGGGCCACCCGAAGTTGGATACTCGTGGCAAGGGTATTATTTCTTAGCAGTGTTGTGCCGGGTTGAGGTAAGTGACTTGTCTAACCTTGTGTGGGGGACCTCTCTCCTTAGGATATATTATGTATTGATTTAAATGTCTTGTATGCGAGGTAACAAGCATGTACTTGTGAAAATTATTGAAAATCCACTTTACTTGAATTGTTCAAACGATGTTATCTCTGTTATTTGACTAGGTTAAATGCAAGACTTATCCTTTGTTAGTTAGAGGAGTATGATTAGATAGAATTAACTGTCCAAATGCTTATTTGTCTTAATTGAAATAACATGGAACATGTTGGGATTGAATTTAATCGTTAATCGTAGTAGTATATTCCATTTTTCTAAGTATTATCCTTGTTTTATTGTGTTATGTTCTGTGGACTGCGGGTTCAATTCCTGGAGACCATGGATACTGATATAAATGTACTGCGGGTTCAATTCTAGGAGATCCTGGATACTGACATAAATGGACTGCGGGTTCAATTCTCGGAGATCTTGGCTACTGACATAAATAGACCGCAGGTTCAATTCCCGAAGATCTTGGCTACTGATATAAATGGACTGCGAGTTCAATTCCTCGAGATCCTCGCTACTGATATAAATGGACTGCAGCTTCAATTCCCCGAGATCCTAACTACTGATATAAATAGACTGCGGGTTCAATTCCTAGTGATCCTGGTTACTGATATAAATGGACTGCAGGTTCAATTCCCGGATATCCTGTTCTACTGAGTTAAATGGACTGCGGGTTCAGTTCCCGAAAATCCTGTGCTATTGATCATGTACTTATTATGTTATTTTTCCTTTTTTAGCTTAACTATCAATTACTTGTCGTTTCTATCTTATTTTGATGTCATTTTAGATTTTCTTCTGCTTTACACTGTTTGATATTGTTATTATGGTTATTCTCAGTAGGGCCCTGACCTTCTTCGTCACTACTCCATCGAGGTTAGGCTTGGAACTTACTGAGTACCGCCATGGTGTACTCATGCTACTCTTCTGCACATTTTTCTTGTGCAGATTCAGGTTCATCTGATCAGGTACACTATCAGCGATCGCGGAGCTATTCGGGAGACTTGAGGTATGCATCTGCTGCGTCCGCAGATCCGGAGAGTCTTTTTTTTCTTCCTTAGCTATATTAGTTCATTTCCCTTTTGTTTCAGTTGTATAGATACTCTTGGAGGATAGAGCCACAATTTTACATTCTTTAGCATGTGTTTTCTCGTGAGTTTTCGGGTCTTGGAGGTTATATTTTTAGTAATTGTGATGAAGTGTACGTGCCAAGAAGCACGTATTACATTTTCTATGTTATTCCTCTTTTATTTTTAGTTTGTTCGTAAAGGCTGTAAATTCTGTAATTGTGTTAGGCTTACCTAGTCGCGAAGACTGGGTACCGTCATGATAGGTTCACGAATGGTGAACCAGGGTTATGACACAGTGAAATTTACTAAATGGTCCTTTCAGTTCTAATATTTTCGTAAGCAACTATGGAGGGCCCCGCAATTGTAAATTGATTTGTTGGGGTGAGGCTCATCTTAATTTTGTTAAAGTCAATCCTAAAGCATACTATATTTTTCTATTGGTTTTTGTTTCTATTAATGAAGGAAAAAGTCCTAATCGTTCAATAGTTCCTAAGGATTATTGTATTTGGGCCATGAGCTCATATGAGCCTAGGCCTTCAATTATTTTGGGCTTGATTACAGTCTTTGTGACAATACCCTGGCCCAATACGGTAAGGGTGGTTAAGTCTAGTTTGGGCCTATGTCCTAGGCTGCACGTTAAGTTGCTCAGGCCCAAATGCCCAGGTCAGTCCAATTTCAATATTACATGGACCAGGCCCATGTGTATACCAGCAAACATACTGGATTTGGGCCATTCTTTGGGCCTTGATTCAATTAACAATTAACAGGCCCAAATTAAGGCATTTTCCCTTTATTTATAGATTACTTCGATTTCAGTTTCGATCCAAATCAGTTCTTCTATTTATCTACCAGAAAATTTCCCTTTATTTCAAATTCATATACACTAATCAATTTTGTGATCTACCTATTCTAAGTATCAATTAAAATCAAACATAATAAGAGACGAGATCTTAAATTCAAATCAAACTAACATTGAATTATAAGGAAAAACTATTCTCATGAACATTTGAATTTGCTACTTCAAACGCTAATTCATACAATTGAGGTTATCCCCTAGATGCTGGTTATTCGAAATAATTTTAGCATTAACAACTATTTATTAATTCAACACATCCTAAAATAAACTAGAATATCACTACAAAATTAATTTCAGTTAATATAGTAAAATAATCCATTAACATTTCGAAATCTTAAAATTTAATTACAATTATACAATTCCTAATGAATACAAATATTATTAGCTAATTTTATATCGATCAAATCTACTGATAAGAACAACAGTAAATTAGAAATAATTTTAACAACTTCATTTCTTCAACTAGCAGTTACAGATTCAAATTAGAGGAAATGTACTTGGAAATAAAAAGGAATCGATGAAATTCTAATTTGAAATTGAGAATAAGATCAGGCAGTAGAGTTCAACATCAATTCAATCACAAAAGCTTCAGCACACCATATGTTAAACCAAAGGACTAATGAATCAACAAAAAACCCAGCAACCACATAGATCCACAGAAAACCAAGTCGAACAAGTATACCAGTATGCAAATTGACAATTAACCCCAAATAATCTTCAAATTGATAGGAGAAGGTAATGAAAGAGTAGTAATTAACTATTTATATTGTTTTTGGTATTTTTGAGTTTTGAAATGAAAACATTTCTGAAATGAAGACCTAGAATTGCAGAGATTGATGTAGATATTTTCAGATTCTCTCTAACACTTCCGAAAAGAAACAAACCTCCTCTAGAGAGGCCACATGAAGCCTATTTATAGAGTGTAAGGAGAAGGGAAATTTGAATTTCAGGTTTTATCCCATTAGTCCCTCCCGTTTCTTTAATTAACGTACTTCTACCCCCTTTTATCAGAAATGGTACTAAAGACTTATCTAGAACCTTCCAAATCTGGTATAATTCCCCATTCTGCACCCACTCCCAATTAACTTTTACTAAACTACCTTGTTCTATTGACCACACTACCACTACTTCCTAAGAAGTATCACATTTATGCCATTTCCCATCCCCAAAATGACCCTGAACTTGACTGATTTTTACAAAATTATCCTAATACCCTTTACCCTTTTACCCCTGAGTTATTAACTGTGACGACCCGGCCCGTCGTCACGGGAATTACCACCCCGTTATATTGTAATTGCATGGTTTATGCTTCTATATCAGTGTTAGAGTCTATCGGGTGAGTTAGGAGTGAATCGGATTGAAAATGAGGCATATAGCCTTTTTGAAGGAAACTTGAATAAGGAAAGTCAACCTGGAGTTGACTATTTGGTTAGAGGGCTCGGAATCGAATTCTGATGATTCGGTTAGTTCCGGGAGGTGATTTGTGACTTAGGGGAGCGATCGGAATTGAATTTGGAGGCCGGTGTAGAAATAGGCTTGAATTGGCTAAGGTTGAATTTTGGCGAAATCCGAACGGTAGGTGAGATTTTGATCCGGGGGTCGGAATGGAATTCCGACAGTTTTGCAGTAGCTCCGTTAGGTGATTTTGGATGTGCCTGCAAAATTTCGGGTCATTCGGACGTCGTTTAGTCGGGTTTTTGATTGAATGCGTAATTCGGAAAGTTTTAAGGAATTTAGGCTTGAATCCGTGTGTAATTGGTGATTTTGATGTTTAGGATGGTGTTTTTATGATTGGAACAAGTTCGTATCGTGTTTTGGAGTATGTTGGTGGTTTTCGTTGGGGTCCCGGGGGCCTCGGGTTGATTTCGGGGGTCCAAACGGACCATTTATTGTATTTTTGAACTGCTGCTGGCTGCTGGTTTTGTTGCAGACGGATGCTCTATGCGATCGCATAGAGTAGATGCGATCGCATAGAGTAGATGCGATCGCATAGAAGGACGGAAGTGAGCCTCAGAGTTGTTCGATGCGATCGCGTAATAGGAGATACGATCGCATAGGTATGGAAACTGGCACTCTACGATCGCAGGGTCACTTGTGCGATCGCATAGAAGAGATTGGAGGGGTGATAAAAATGTGCTATGCGATCGCATAGCATGGGGTGCGATCGCATAGGTTTGTCAGACTGTGCATTGCGATCGCATAGCCAGTGTTGCGATCGCAGAGAAGAAAAGATGAGGCCTGGAAGGTTGTGCTATGCGATCGCGGGAGTGCATTGCGATCGCATAGAAGGGGAAATCGGCAGGAAAATTTAACTCTATGCGATCGCATAGGGTCATTGCGACCGCATAGAAGGATCGGTCTGGCAGTGAAATTAAAACCAGAACAGAACAAGTCGCGGGTTTCATACCCCAAAACGCCATTTTTGAGTTCTAGAGAGAGAAACTCACGGGAATTGCTGGTAATTCATCGGGGATTCGTTGGAGGTAAGTTTTGTGGCTTAATTACATCTTTTTAACATGAAATCACGGGTTAAATTTCTGTAAATCGAAGATTAAAGGTGGGTTTGAGCCCTAGGCCTGAATTAAAGAAAAACACTGATTTGAGTGGGCAAATGGAGTCCGATTTTGGTAAATTCTATATGCCTAGACTCGTATCGAGATGAGGATTCCGAATATGTGACTTTCGTAATTTTTCAAGAAGCGTACCGAAAGTCGGGATTTGACAACTTTGGGAATTTTGATGTAAATTGAGTTATATTGATTGGGTGTCGTCCCATTGGCCTAATTTGTTGTGTTTCTGCTGTATTTGATCAGATTCTACACGTGCGGAGCTTTATTCTCGTGGCAAGGGCATTGCGGAGTAGTCGTCGCGCCGTATTGAGGTGAGTAATAGATGTGGGTGATGACCAGCGGGTTCGAAACCCCGGTATACCACTTTGTGACGCTGTATAGCGGCGAGACACGCACACGCTTGAGAGTGCGGGGTCGATCATGAACTGGAGACTATATATTAGTCCGACCTGTTGATACTGTATTATTGGCTAATCTCGAGCCGTTGAACCTCCTTCTCGGACGGTTGAGTATATTGTGGGCTGTGAGCCAGTTATTGGATCCCGCGAGGATCGTTATCATTGTCTTATCATATAGACATGCTAGTTTACTATTAGTTCGAAGCTATTTCTGTTATTATGCTAATTCCAATCTCTGGAACTTGATATTTCTGTTTTCCAACTGAAAAATGATATAAGAGTTTTCAAAAACTACTTTTGAGCCTGTGAGGCTGTATCTGCATATTAGCTGACTAGTAGTGGATCGGGCTGCGCGCCGCAGCGAGATATATGTTGGATCGGACTGCACGCCGCAGGAATATCTCTATGAGATGTGCTTGGGCTGTAGGAGCCCCTCCGGAGTCTGAACCCCCACAGTGAGCACGGGTACCCAAAATTGGAGTCGGGCTACGCGCCGTAGCGGTCATATCATGCATTGCGTTGCATTTAGCTACATCTGCTAGCTGTTATGCTATTTATTGGTATTTGTTGGTACAGGGTACAGTGAATATTGATTCTATGACAGGGTAGCTGATTATAGTTTTACATAGTGCTTTATTGCGGATTTCTTATCTGCGCTGTCTTACCCTTGTTTATTACCACTGAGTCATGCAGTACTCATTTTACTCCCTGGACCTTGTGTACAGATCCAGGTACCTCTCAGCAGACTTGATTCGGTAGCTACTTGGAGGCATTGTGCGGGATAGTCGAGATAGCTGCAGCGTCCGCAGGACCTGACTCCCCTTCTAGCTGTCATTTCTTATCTTGTTGTCTTTCCTTTCCGCACTGAGTTTGTTATAAATTTTATACACTTACGTTCGTTAGAGGCTCATGACTCTTGACCCTTCGGTCTATGGGAGTTAGTATATTTTGGGACTTGGTTTCCCCGTTGTTGGTATAAGTATTACTATTGTTTCATATTTTGAAATACTTAAATGGGTTAAAGAGAGCTTCTAGCTCCGTTGTTGATATTGATTGATCAGGCTGGCTTAGCAATGTGCTGGGCGCCATCACGACCGGATTTGGGGTCGTGACAAGTTGGTATCAGAGCCTAGGTTTACTAGGCCTCGTGAGTCTTGAGCCGGTTAGTAGAGTCTTGTGGATCGGTACGGGGACGCTTGTTCTTATCCTCGGGAGGCTGCGAACCTTTAGGAAAACTTCACTTTTCTTGAACTACGTCGTACGATCTTGTTATCCTGAAAACTGAACTTCTATATTCTATTCTCTCGCAGATGGCGAGAACGCGAGCATCGGGACGAGGTGGACGACCTCCGTTGCCACTGTTAGAGGCCGTGGGCGCGGTCGTGCTAGAGGTAGAGGTAGGGCGGTGAGGCAGTGCCCGGCTGACCCGCCCGTTGTACCGATTCAGGAGCAACCCCCGGTGGTTGATGCTCCGGCGGCCCCAAGTTCGGGGCCGGACTATATCTATTGCTATTCCTGGTGCTTCGGGAGACTGCTTGCTCGGATATTATCGGTGTGTTCCGGTTTGGCTCGAGGTAGTTTCGGCTACCGCTGCTGTCAGCGACATCTCGGTCGGGGGGTGGTCGGCGGACCACTGCGGCTCGCGCACCGACCGGGTGTTTAGGGACTTCGGACACCAGAGGCGGTCCCCGCTCGGGTGGTTGCCGCTGGTTATTTTCCAGTTGCACCGGCTCCGGCTCCGAGCATATGGTTCGGTTTATGACTAATGACGAGCGAGCGTCGTCTTGAGAGATTTGGCGGACTTCAGCCACCCCGTTTTAGTGGCGCCGAGGGCGAGGATGCCCGGGGTTTCTTGGATAAGTGTCGAAAGATGCTTGCGTACGGCTGGTATTCTTGCGTCCGGCGGAGTTTCATTTACTACATTTCGGTTCGACTGGTCCCGCGTTTGATTGGTGGGAGGAGTTTGAGAGGCGTAGGCCTGCAGGAGCGGCACCTCTCACATGGCGGCAATTCTCTACTCTCTTTCTAGAGAAATATGTACCTCGGTCTCGTCGCGAGGAGCTACGTCGCCGGTTCGAGTGGTTGATTCAGGGCGACATGTCTGTGACCCGGTATGAGCTTAGATTCACTCAGTTGGCTAGGCATGCCACATGGATGATCCCCAGTGATAGGGAGAGGATCAGGAGGTTCATTGATGGCCTCAACTACTCTATCCGTATTCTTATGACCGGCGAGCGAGTTCTGTCATCATCGTTTGAGCAGGTTGCTGATATGGCACGCTCCATTGAGGCGGATCGTTGCAGAGAGAGAAAGGAGCGGGAGGCCAAGAGGCCTCGTGGTTCTGGCAGTTTCAGTGGTGCTCCATCTAGAGGGCATTCCCAGCAGAGCAGAGGTCGCTCATCTAGACCTCCTCATTCAGGCCGCCCAGAGCAGAGCGGAGGTTCTTATGGTCGTGGTCGACAGGGGTTTCAGCAGGGTTCTTCTGCGGCGAGGGGTTCCCTTCAGTCCCCTTCTCCAGCACCAGGCGCATGTTATGAGTGTGGTGAGTTTGGCCACATGAGGAGACAGTGCCCTCGACTCCGTAGGGACAGGACTCAGCAGAGGGACCAGCCCTCCTCTTCAGCACCATCTCATTCTAGTAGAGGTGGAGGTCAGTCTTCTCGTGGTCGCCCTAGGGGCGAGGAGAGATCTGGTGGAGGCCAGGCACGGTTCTATGCACTTCACGACAGGCGTGATGCAGTTGCCTCCGATGTAGTGATTACAGGTATCATTTCTGTCTGTCACAGAGATGCCTCTGTTCTATTTGATCCAGGGTCCACATATTCTTACGTGTCCTCTTATTTTTCACATTATTTGGGTGCGACTCGTGATAGTCTTGATTTGCCTATTCATGTATCCACCCCCGTGGGTGATACGATCATTGTGGATCATGTCTATAGATCCTGTGTTATATCTATTGGGGGTCTGGAGACCCAGGCAGATTTGTTATTGTTGGGTATGGTGGACTTTGATGTTATATTGGGTATGGACTGGTTGTCTCCGTACCATGCTATATTGAACTGTCATGCTAAGACAGTTACGTTGGCCATTCCTGGTATTTCTCGGATTGAGTGGCGGGGTTCGACCGATTTCGTCCCTAGCCGTGTCATTTCGTTCCTAAAAGCTCAGAAGATGGTTGAAAAACGGGTGTTTATCGTACTTGGCTTTTGTGAGAGATGTGGGAGCTGAGTCTCCTAGCATTGATTCTGTACCTGTTGTGAGGGACTTCCCGGATGTATTCCCCTCGGACCTGCAGGGCATGCCGCCGGACAGGGATATTGATTTTGGCATTGACTTGGTGCCGGGCACTCAGCCTATATCCATTCCTCCTTATCGGATGGCACCAGCCGAGTTGAAAGAACTAAAAGAGCAGCTTCAAGAGCTTCTGGATAAGGGTTTCATCCGTCCTAGTGTGTCTCCGTGGGGTGCGCCGGTATTATTTGTTAAAAAGAAAGATGGTTCCATGCGAATGTGTATTGATTATAGGCAATTGAACAAAGTGACGGTGAAGAACAAGTACCCTCTACCGCGCATAGATGATTTGTTTGATCAGTTACAGGGTGCGAGGGTGTTTTCTAAGATCGATCTTCGTTCAGGCTATCATCAGCTGAAGATCAGAGACTCAGATATTATGAAGACTGCATTCGGGACCAGATATGGCCACTATGAGTTTCTTGTGATGTCTTTTGGGCTGACCAACGCCCCAGCAGCATTTATGCATCTGATGAACAGTGTGTTCAGGCCTATTTGGATTCATTTGTGATTGTGTTCATTGATGACATTCTAGTCTACTCCCGTAGTCAGGAGGAGCATGCTCAGCATTTTGAGTATTGTGTTGCAGAGATTGAGAGAGGAGAAGCTATATGCTAAATTCTCCAAGTGCGAGTTTTGGCTCGAGTCGGTAGCATTTCTGGGACATGTGGTGTCTCGTGATGGTATTGAGGTTGATCAGAAAAAGATAGAGGCGGTGCAGAGTTGGCCTAGACCGACCTCAGCTACAGAGATCGGGAGTTTTCTTGGTTTGGCGGGATATTATCGCCGGTTTGTTCAGGGATTTTCATCCATTGCTTCTTCATTGACTAAATTGACCTAGAAGGGTGCACCATTCGTGTGGTCGGATGAGTGCGAGGAGAGCTTTCGGAAGCTCAAGATAGCTTTGACCACAGCTCCAGTGTTAGTATTGCCATCAGCTTCAGGTTCATATACTGTTTACTATGATGCCTCGAGAGTGGGGATAGGTTGTGTGTTGATGCAGGAAGGTAAGGTGATTGCTTATGCTTCTCGGCAGTTGAAGCCACATGAGAAGAACTATCTTGTTCATGATTTGGAGCTAGCCGCCATTGTTCATGCCTTGAAGATTTGGAGGCACTATTTGTACGGTGTGTCTTGTGTGGTGTATACCGACCATCGTAGTCTCCAGCACTTGTTCAAACAGAAAGACCTTAATTTGAGATAGCGGAGATGGCTAGAGTTGTTGAAGGATTATGACATTACTATATTATATCATCCGGGTAAGGCCAATGTGGTGGCCGATGCTTTGAGCCGGAAGGCGGTCGGTATGGGGAGCTTGGCATATATTCCGGCTGAGGAGAGGCCATTTGCTCATGATGTTCAGGTGCTAGCCAATCGGCTAGTGAGGTTAGATATTTCGGAGCCCAGCAGGGTATTGGCTTGTGTTGTATCTCGGTCATCTCTATATGATCATATTTGTGAGCGCCAGTATGATGATCCACATTTGGCTGTCCTGAGGGACAGAGTTCAGCATGATGATGCTAGAGATGTCACCATTGATAGTGACGGCGTATTGAGGATGCGGGGCCGGATATGCGTGCCCAATGTTGATGGCCTTCGTGAGTTGATTCTGGAGGAGGCCCATAGCTCGCGGTATTCTATCCATCCAGGAGCCGCGAAGATGTATCAAGATTTGAAACAGCACTATTGGTGGAGAAAGATGAAAATGGACATTGTCGGACATGTAGCACGGTGCCTCAACTGTCAGCAGGTTAAGTACGAGCATCAGAGGCCCGGTGGCGTATTTCAGCGCATTGTTATTCCTGAGTGGAAATGGGAGAGGATCACCATGGACTTTGTTACTGGACTCCCTCGGACGGCGAGGAAGTTTGATTCTGTATGGGTGATTGTGGATAGACTGACCAAGTCAGCTCACTTCATTCCGGTTAGTACTACCTACTCATCGGAGCGGTTGGCATCGATCTTTATTCGAGAGATTGTTCGGTTGCATGGAGTCCCAGTGTCTATCATATCCGACAGGGGTACTCAGTTCACTTCTCAGTTTTGGAGAGCATTTCGGCGAGAGATGGGTACACGGGTTGAGTTGAGTACAGCATTTCACCCCCAGACAGACGGACAGTCTGAGCGCACTATTCAGATCTTGGAGGATATGTTGTGAGCTTGTGTGATTGATTTTGGTGGTTCGTGGGATGAGTTCCTACCACTTGCTGAGTTTGCCTACAACAACAGTTATCAGTCGAGTATTCAGATGGCCCCGTATGAGGCATTGTATGGCAGGCGGTGTAGATCCCCCGTGGGATGGTTTGAGCCTGGTGAGGTTAGATTGATAGGGACTGAGTTAGTCCAGGATGCTCTAGATAGAGCAAAGTTGATCCAGGAGAGGCTTCGTACAGCACAGTCTCGTCAGAAGAGTTATGCGGACCGTAGAGTTCGAGAGTTGTCTTTCATGGTTGGTGACAGAGTATTGTTGAAAGTTTCACCTATGAAGGGTGTCATGAGGTTTGGGAAGAAAGGAAAGTTGAGTCCCAGGTACATTAGTCCTTTTGAGATACTTAGGAGAGTTGGAGAGGTGGCATATGAGTTGGCATTGCCGCCCAGCTTATCCAGCGTTCATCCAGTATTCCATGTGTCTATGCTCCGGAAGTACATTGGAGATCCGTCTCATGTATTAGATTTCAGCACCATTCGGCTTGATGGTGATCTATCCTATGATGTGGAGCCTATTGCCATTTTGGGACGGCAGGTGAGAAAATTGAGGTCTAAGGAGATTGCATCAGTTAAGGTTCAGTGTAGAGGTCGACCGTGGAGGAGGCCACTTGGGAGATCGAGCGGGAGATGCGGAGCAGATATCCTCACTTGTTTGAGACTTCAGGTATGTTTCTTGACCCGCTCGAGGACGAGCGTTTGCTTAAGAGGGGGAGAATGTGACGACCCGGCCCGTCGTCACGGGAATTACCACCCCGTTATGTTGTAATTACATGGTTTATGCTTTTATATTAGTGTTAGAGTCTATCGGGTGAGTTAGGAGTGAATCGGATTGAAAATGAGGCATATAGCCTTTTTGAAGGAAACTTGAATAAGGAAAGTCAACCCGGAGTTGACTATTTGGTTAGAGGGCTCGGAATCGGATTCTGATGATTCGATTAGTTCCGAGAGGTGATTTGTGACTTAGGGGAGCGATCGGAATTGAATTTGGAGGCCGGTGTAGAAATAGGCTTGAATTGGCTAAGGTTGAATTCTGGCGAAATCCGAACGGTAGGTGAGATTTTGATCCGGGGGTCGGAATGGAATTCCGACAGTTGCAGTAGCTCCGTTAGGTGATTTTGGATGTGCCTGCAAAATTTTAGGTCATTCGGACGTCGTTTAGTCGGGTTTTTGATTGAATGCGTAATTCGGAAAGTTTTAAGGAATTTAGGCTTGAATCCGTGTGTAATTGGTGATTTTGATGTTTAGGATGGTGTTTTTATGATTGGAACAAGTTCGTATCGTGTTTTGGAGTATGTTGGTGGTTTTCGTTGGGGTCCCGGAGGCCTCGGGTTGATTTCGGGGTTCCAAACGGACCATTTCTTGTATTTTTGAACTGTTGTTGGCTGCTGGTTTTGTTGCAGACGGATGCTCTATGCGATCGCATAGAGTAGATACGATCGCATAGAAGGATGGAAGTGAGCCCCAGAGTTGTTCGATGCGATCACGTAATAGGAGATGCGATCGCATAGGTATGGAAACTGGCACTCTACGATCGCAGGGTCACTTGTGCGATCGCATAGAAGAGATTGGAGGGGTGAGAAAAATGTGCTATGCGATCGCATAGCATGAGGTGCGATCACATAGGTTTGTCAGACTGTGCATTGCGATCGCATAGCCAGTGTTGCGATCGCAGAGAAGAAAAGATGAGGCCTGGAAGGTTGTGCTATGCGATCGCGGGAGTGCATTGCGATCGCATAGAAGGGGAAATCGGCAGGAAAATTTAACTCTATGCGATCGCATAGGGTCATTGCGATCGCATAGAAGGATTGGTCTGGCAGTGAAATTAAAACCAGAATAGAACAAGTCGCGGGTTTCATACCCCAAAACGCCATTTTTGAGTTCTAGAGAGAGAAACTCACGGGAATTGCTGGTAATTCATCGGGGATTCGTTGGAGGTAAGTTTTGTGGCTTAATTACATCTTTTTAACATGAAATCATGGGTTAAATTTCTGTAAATGGAAGATTAAAGGTGGGTTTGAGCCCTAGGCCTGAATTAAAGAAAAACACTGATTTGAGTGGGCAAATGGAGTCCGATTTTGGTAAATTCTATATGCCTAGACTCGTATCGAGATGAGGATTCCGAATATGTGACTTTCGTAATTTTTCGAGAAGCGTACCGAAAGTCGGGATTTGACAACTTTGGGAATTTTGATGTAAATTGAGTTATATTGATTGGGTGTCGTCCCATTGGCCTAATTTGTTGTGTTTCTGCTGTATTTGATCAGATTCTACGCGTGCGGAGCTTGATTCTCGTGTCAAGGACATTGCGGAGTAGTCGTCGCGCGGTATTGAGGTGAGTAATAGATGTGGGTGATGACCGGCGGGTTCGAAACCCCGGTATACCACTTTGTGACGTTGTATAGCGGCGAGACACGTACTCTCTTGTGAGTGCGGGGTCGATTGTGATTGGGGACTCTCGGATGGTTGCATACTATACTGTATTATTGGTTAATCTCGAGCCGTTGAACCTCCTTCTTGGACGGTTGAGTATATTGTGGGCTGTGAGCCAGTTATTGGATCCCGCGAGGATCGTTATCATTATCTTATCATATAGACATGCTAGTTTACTATTAGTCTGCAGCTATTTCTGTTATTATGCTAATTCCAATCTCTGGAACTTGATATTTCTGTTTTCCAACTGAAAAATGATAAAAGAGTTTTCAAAAACTACTTTTGAGCATGCGAGGCTGTATCTGCATATTAGCTGACTAGTAGTGGATCGGGCTGCGCGCCGCAGCGAGATATATGTTGGATCGGACTGCACGCCGCAGGAATATCTCTATGAGATGTGCTTGGGCTGTAGGAGCCCCTCGGGAGTCTGAACCCCCACAGTGAGCACGGGTACCCAAAATTGGAGTCGGGCTACGCGCCGTAGCGGTCATATCATGCATTGCATTGCATTTAGCTACATCTGCTAGCTGTTATGCTATTTATTGGTATTTGTTGGAACATGTACAGTGAAGATTGATTCTATGACAGGGTAGCTGATTGTAGCTTTACATAGTGCTTTATTGCGGATTTCTTATCTGTACTGTCTTACCCTTGTTTATTACCACTGAGTCTGGCAGTACTCATTTTACTCCCTACACCTTGTGTGCAGATCCAGGTACCTCTCAGCAGACTTGATTCGGTAGCTACTTGGAGGCATTGTGCGGGATAGTCGAGGTAGCTGCAGCGTCCGCAGGACCTGACTCCCCTTCTAGTTGTCATTTCTTATCTTGTTGTCTTTCCTTTCCGCACTGAGTTTGTTATAAACTTTATTACACTTATGTTCTTTAGAGGCTCATGACTCTTGACCCTTCGGTCTATGGGAGTTAGTATATTTTGGGACTTGGTTTCCCCGTTGTTGGTATAAGTATTACTATTGTTTCATATTTTGAAATGCTTAAATGGGTTAAAGAGAGCTTCTAGCTCCGTTGTTGATATTGATTGATCAGGCTGGCTTAGCAATGTGCTGGGCGCCATCACGACCGGATTTGGGGTTGTGACATTAACTAATTTCCAGATTTTAGCCACTAACTATTTATCAAATGAAATTAATACCTATCTAACAGTCAACTAGTAACAATCGAACAATTAATTCAAACTGATTATTATCCAAGTAACAAATAATGAATTTAACAGAATCATTTTTAACAAAAATATCAAAGTTTTAGGACTAACAGTTAATAGAATCAAACTAATCCAAGCATCTAATTATTATCCTAATTTCTATCAGTATCAACTACTCATCAGAATTTATTTACTAAAAGTTTATTCTCTTTTGTTTCAATGCAGCATCAGTTTAATGAGTAATAAATTAAAAATAACAAGCAAAAATCTAAAACAAAATCAAGAATCAAAGGAACACATGCACACAGAAATAAAAAGGAAATTCAAAAGAAAAGGAACGAGACACTTAGCTTTTATTTTTTTAGATTTTATTTCTTTCTTTTCTCGCTAAAGACAATTCCAGAACCCAGAAAAGCTTTGCAGCTTTTCTTGATTTTCCGGACACTGTCAAACCCTTTGGTATTGTTATTTTTTGTTTTTCCGTGGTTTTTAGGGATTAAGAACCTTAGGATAAGGCCGGGGATGGTTAGAGATGTCACAGATCGGATTTGAAGTGATTTGAACGAAAGGTCGCTCGCCAAAACTAGGGTCCCGACGTTGTTCAATTAAATATTCGAAGGGTTGGGGTGGCATTCGAAGGAAAAAGGATGGAGGGGTGTGAAGAGGAGACTGAGGCAGTTCGGGGGTGTATTTTTGGGAGTTATTGGTGGAGGGTTGTCTCCCACCGGTAGGGTTCCGGTGGTATTAGAGAGGGGAAAAGGGGGCAGCTAGGGTTTTGTTGGGGAAGGAGACAGGTGAAATGGATGGGGAAGGGGGTATTTTTGATATATTTAAAGGGGGACAATTAATCTGGCCCAATAAATTAATCAAACTAATGGTCCAAATCTTTCATCTTAAACAATGTCGTCTCGTTTAAGTGACGACTGGATCTTAGCCGTTGGATTGATTCAATTAATGGTCCAGATCCTTTGCCATAAAACGACGCCGTCTCGTTGAAGGTTAATGGACCGGGTGGGGGAAATGGGTTGGACCTCGCATGGGCCTGGGCGTGACCAGCTGGGTCAACTTGCCTGGGCCTCGGCATTTATTCCTGCTTGGCCCAATTAACCCTTATTCTCTATTTTTATACTTTTTTTTTCATTTCATATTTCTTCTCCCTTTATTGTATTTCTATTGTATTTTCTTTATTGTTTTGTATTCATTTCCTTTTTAGTATTTTTGTATTTTATTTTCCTTTCGATTTTTTTGATATTTCAAAATTTATAATAAACTAATTCTATATATTTATTTAATAGCCATTCCAACTAAAACCCTAAAAATGTATCTTTTTATTTTCTTTAATTTGTAAAATTAAAATTGACTAGAATGTGAACTTTTAAAAATCCTAATGCCTATACTATTTTTTATATTTTTCAATATGAATTATTATGCACATAAATGCACAAATACTAGATAATGACACCAAATTTGTAACAAATTGTTAGAAATTTCCATGTTCAAATTTTTAGGAATAATTTTCTTAGGGCAAAAATCACGTGCTCACAGCTGCCCCTCTTAGCCCGGAAACACGAAGAGTTTTCGTGCAAAGACAAGTAAGTGGTAATGAGGGATTTTTGACCACTCGCATATTCCATGTGAAGCATTTTTAAAAAGTTTGACCGCATCCTGCTTCTGAGGTTGCCTACATATCCTGGGCTAAACATGAATCAGGTCAATGTAGTTCAGGAGTTTCTGGTAGCTGGGACTACCATGAAGCTATGATTTCAATGATGTTGATGTTGTTACTGCTTGCTATCCCCCTTATTACACCATGTAAAGATAAAAAAGAAGCTATCCTAAACTATGCTCTATGATTTACAAAATCCTATCTAATGTCTGTTATCTTGTGTTCTTGAATTGCCTTGATCTCGCATCTTGCATTCTTTCAATATAACTTTGACTGTGTCCATTCTTCAGCTGGACTCCTGCTTATTATTTCTTGAAAGGTATTCCCTTGTTCTTCAGGTGGGCTCATACTTACGATTGCTTTGAAAAAAGTATTCCCTTATTTTTCAGATGGGCTCCTGCTTGAAATTACTAAAAGCGTATTCCCTTATTCTTCTGGTAGGTGTCTGTTTACCAAAATTGAAATGTATTCCCTTGTTCTTCAGGTGCGCGCCTGCATACACAATTTACAAATAAAGAAAAATTTTCTGCCCTAGTTTGGTAATCAGGTATATCATGTTATCAAATTAAAATTCAAAGCTAAATTTCAAATGGTACTTCCCTTGTTTTCCAAGTGGGTACCTGCTTACTGCATTTGAAAAGATATTCCCTTGTTCTTCAGGTGGGCGCCTGCTTACTAAATTTGAAAAGATATTCCCTTGTTCTTCAGGTGGGCGCCTGTTTACTGAATTTTAAAGGATATTCCCTTGTTCTTTAGGTGGGCGCCTGTTTACTGAATTTTAAAGGTTATTCCCTTGTTCTTCAGGTGGGCACCTGCTTATTGGATTTGAAAATGCATTCCCTTGTTCTTTAAGTGGGTGCCTGCTTGTTTTGCTTGAAAAGATACTCCCTTGTTCGTCTGGTGGGTGCCTGCTTACAACATTTGAAAATGTATTCCCTTGTTCTTCAGGTGGGCGCCTACTTTCAAAGAAACATACATCCAAAACAGAAATTTGTTTGCCCCAGTTTGATAACTGGGTACATGATATTATCATTTGTACAAATTTAAAGCTAAAAATTGTACTTCCCTTGTTCTTCAGGTGGTCGCCTGATTACTGAGGTTGAAATGGATTCCTTTGCATATGACTGCTTTCCTTTAAAACTTGAATTGTCTTCCTTTATTCTCTAGGTAGGTGCTTGACTGCTGCAACTTTCTGTGCTCCCTTGTTATCCACATCGGTCACATTCACTTTAAAGTGATTAGTAAGAATTAAAATCTTTTGTCCCTGTTCTAATCAAAGAACAATTTGTTAGTATAAATTGGTGGTTAGCTGCTGGCATTCTTATTGGCCATGCTCCCACTTAGAACTTGCTCTGACTCACTTATTTGAACTTGTTTTGCCTTGCCGTGGTTTCTAGGTTGTCTTTCAAATTTTTTGATGCTTATGACCCAAATGTTTTCCTCACGTCACTGTCTTGGTGTTTCTTTCTCTTCCTTGAGAGCTTTTGATTCTTTCTCCAAATATCTGATTACCATAGGTCCTACTTATTTCAACTGTCCATTACTAAATCTCGATCTCATTGTGCCATATAACAGGGAAGATAGTAGTTAGCTTTGACTGAAAATGTCTTATAGATGGATTCCAATAAAAACGAAATGCAATGACCTCGAAGTTTTGATAGAAGGACTCTAAAAAGAGAAAGAGGATAGAACTTATATGAGTAAGAGGGCTGATTCCTTTGATCATGCCAAGCATTTCAGATTAACCGACCTAGTGTGTTTAACCAACAACTGTCAATTGCCTTATTTTCCGCTTCATATTTCACAAACCAAACTTCACCAAGCCTAAACCTTGCTTGTTTTGCCGCTTTTCCACCATAAACATCTTTCATTTGCCCATTCCGGCAACTTACTTTCGCTTTACGGTGCCCGTGAGGGTTTTCACTAATACGGCTCTCTCATTTTCATATCTCTCAACTCACATCGCCTTATGGTGCCCGTGAGGGTTTTCACCAATATGACTCTCTCATTTTAATATCGTTCGACTCGCATCACCTTATGGTGCCCATGAGGATTTTCACCAATAAGACTCTCTCATTTTTATTTTTTCTGATTTTCTGATACTCGAGAATTGTCCACTACATGATTCACCTTACCTTCTTGCATTGTCATTTCTTAAAATTAATTAGAAGGTCTTTCTTTGGACAGTAATATGGCTTTTGGATGGGTTTAGAAAGAAAGGTATAAAGGCTCAAAATATTCCAACGTGGGTTCAAAATTTACAACTTTCGGAATCATAGTTTCCATAACAAACATAACTTCTGCCCTGATTTCATTCTTTGGGGATTCTTGGACTTTTTTTCTGTTATGACTGAACCTCAGAGAGGCTACCTATGTACCTATTCGGGATCAAGTCAAATGTAGTTCAGATCATAAAATCGCTTCATTGTTGCGATTTTTCCTTCTTTCCATTCTTCTTCTTTTCTTTTTTCTTTTTCTTTTCTTTTCTTTTCTCTTCTCTTTTCTTCTTTTCTTCCTTTTTTCTTTTTTCTTTTTATTTTATTTTCTTTCTTTTCTTCTTTTCTTTTCTTTTCTGTTCTTTTGTTTTTTTTTTTAACTTGACTTCTCCGTTCAATCCTTGACTTTGTTGTTGATTCCGAAAGAGGGATATGAAAGAAGAATATAATAAGTCTCAAAGGGATAACAATGGATAAAGTGTTTGGATAGAGAAACAAAATGCCTTCATCATTTCAATCTTAAAATATGTCAAATACAATCAGATACGTAAAGATAAAGAAATCATACATAATATCACTTCACTGCATCAGAATTGATAGCCATTTCTACACATTTTTCTTCCACTGTTATGTATAATGCTCTGTTGGACAATACCCATGATACAACAAATGGCCCCTGCCAATTAGGAGCGAACATTCCTTTTGCTTCTTTCCAACAAGGAAAAATGCGCCTTAATACCAATTGTCCGATTTCAAATTTTCGTGGACGCACTTTCTTGTTATAAGCTCTGGCCATTCTCTGTTGATACAATTGCCCATGACATAACTGCTTCCAGTCTTTTCTCATCAATTAAACTCAATTGTTCCAGCCGAGCTTTGACCCATTCATCATCATCAATTTCTGCTTTTGCAATGATTCGAAGGGAGGGTATTTCAACTTCCGTGGGTATTATTACTTTCGTGCCATACACCAATGAATAATGAGTCGCACCTACCGAAGCGCGAATAGTAGTGCGATATCCCAACAAAGAAAATGGTAATTTCTCATGCCACTGCCTCGATCTTTCCACCATTTTAAGAAGAATTTTCTTAATATTCTTATTGGCTGCTTCAACTGCTCCATTCGCCTTATGACGATATGGTGTGGAATTGCAGTGCGTAATATTAAACTTCTGGCATGTCTCCACCATCAAATGACTATTAAGGTTTGCATCATTGTATGTAATAATTACTTTCGGTATTCTGAATTGGAAAATGATGTTTGCATGCACAAAATCAACCACTACTTTCTTCGTCACCGACTTGAATGTTTTTTCTTCGACCCATTTAGTAAAATAATCAATGGCTACCAGAATAAACCTATTCCCATTAGATGCTGATGGCTTGATCGTCCTAATCACATCCGTACCCCAAGCAATGAAGGTCCATGGTGCCGAAATTGTATGCAACTCGTATGGTAGAGAATGGATCAACTCTCCATGTACCTGGCATTGATGACATTTGCGCACAAATCTGATACAGTCCTATTCCATAGTAAGCCAGTAATATCATGCTTTGCATCCATGCACCTCAATAAACCGTGATCCGGGGTTCTTTTATACAAAACCCCTCTGCCAAAGAAAAATCCACTTGTCAATCGTCTGATAGCTCTCTTTTGATCCCCTGTGGCATGTGTCGAATACACCCTCATTTTGAGGTACTCTTTAATATCATGGAACCATGGCTCACCATCAAGTTCCTCTTCTATTGTATTGCAATAAGCATGTTGATCACGAACCTGAATTTGCAATGGGTCCACATAAGTTGTATCTGGATGATGTAGTATTGATGCTAGAGTGGCCAAAACATCAACAACTTTATTATGGATTCTCGAAATGTGCTCGAATTCTATGGACTGAAACCGCTGACATATTTCATGTAATCACTACCGGTATGGTATGAGTTTTAAATCCCGTGTTTCCCATTATCCTTGAATTTGATGTACCAAGAGATCCGAGCTACCCATGACCAAAATCTCTTGGACACCCATATCTGTAGCCATTCTCAACCCCAAAATACATGCTTCATACTCATCCATATTATTGGTACAAAAGAAACGAAGCTGAGCTGTGACAGGATAATGCTGACCCATCTCAGAAATAAGTAGTTCTCCTATTCTGACGCCTTTGTTGTTAGTAGCCCCATCAAAGAATAACTTATAGCCAGGTTTTTCATCTTGTTCCAGTTAATCAATGTACATTGCTTCCTCATCAGGAAAATATGTTTTCAGCGGTTCGTATTCATCATCAACTGGATTCTCCGCTAGGTGATCAGTGACTGCTTGTGCTTTCATCGTAGTGCAGGTTACATAAACAATATCAAATTTTGTGAGCAGGATTTGCCATATAGCAAGCCTCCCTGTGAGCATGGGTTTCTGAAAGATGTACTTTAATTGATCCAGCCGGGAAATGAGATAAGTGGTATAAGCTGACAAATAATGTTTCAACTTCTGTGGCACCTAGCTCAAAGCACAACATGTCCTCTCCAGTTGAGTGTATTTTACCTTATAAGATGTGAATTTCTTACTGAGGTAATAAATTGCCTGTTCCTTCTTCCCTGTTTCATCATGCTGCACCAGTACACAAGCGAAAGAATTATCCAACACCGTCAAATAAAGGATCAAAGGTCTTCCAAGATCAGGTGGAACCAATACAGGTGGATTGGCCAGATATTCTTTGATTTTGTCAAATGCAGCTTGACATTCATCTGTCCATTTAACTGCAACAACTTTCTTTAGCAATTTAAAGATAGGCTCACAAGTTGACGTAAGCAGTGCAATGAACCTGGTGATGTAATTCAACTTGCCGAGTAAACTCATTACATCTTTCTTTCTCTTTGACGGAGGCAATTCCTGGATGGCTTTGATTATGGACTAATCCAGTTCAATACCACATCGACTCACCACAAACCCCAACAACTTTCCTGATAGCACTCCAAAAGCACATTTTGCTGGATTAAGCTTGAGATTATACATGCGAAGCCTCTGGAAAAACTTCCTCAGGTCTTTAACATGGTCATACTATTTTCTGGACTTGATAGTGACATCATCCACATAAACTTCAATCTCCTGATGTCATATCATGGAACATGGTGGTCATTGCCCTTATGTATGTTGCCCCTGTATTTTTCAGTCGAAACAGTATCACCCAGTAACGGTATGTTCCCCAAACTGAGATGAATGTCTTCTTTTCAACATCTTCTTCATCCATCAGAATATGGTGGTAACCCGCATAGCAATCCACAAAATAACCAATCTCATGTTTTGCACAATTGTCAATCAATATGTGGATGTTTGGCAAAGGAAATTTTTTTTGGGACTTGCTTTGTTGAGGTCCCGATAAGCAACACACACCCTGGTCTTTCCATCGTTCTTTGGAACACACACAACATTGGCTAACCAGGTTGGGTATTTGGTGACCCGTATAACTTTTGCCTCAAACTCCTTATTAACCTCTTCTTTTACTTTCACACTGATGTCTGTCTTAAATTTTCTTAACTTCTGCATGACGGGCGGGCATTCTAAATAAGTGGGCAATTTATGGACCACCAAATCAGTCCTCAACCCTGGCATATCATCGTATAACCATGCAAATATATCTTTGTATTCATGCAACAACTTTATCAATTCTTCCCTGAGTGAGGCTTCCAAATAAACACTTATCTTCGTTTCCCGAACATTTTCCTAATCTCCTAAATTAATTGCTTATGTCTCATTCAAGTTCGGTTTGGGTTTTTCCTCATACTGACTCAACTCTTTACTAATCTCTTCCAAAACTTCCTCATCATCATACTCCACTTCATTATCACATTCAACTTCTTGTATTACTATTTGATTATCAAGACTAGGCCAGGAATTCCTCATGCATGACACATCATTGAAATCAGCATGAAATGGACTATACAAGAAAAAGAAAGAAAAACAAAATAAGGCTATCATGAATGGAGGGATAAAGAAATGGCATTTCATTGAAATTCGAAAGATAACAAGGTTTGACTTATTCTATTGGACGGAACATAGAAATTTGTATTACAACCTTGAAATAAAACATATTAAAAATCAAAACAAAAACTAACTACCACAACTCCCTTCGATTTGGAAGAGGAGTAGCTTCCCAATTATTCAATTTGCCCCGAGATCTGATAAACGGGACATCGATTCTGCTTGGATCCTCATCCGTTTCTACCACATCCACTTCTTCAAACAGCTTTTCAAATCTTTCAATTTACTCCTTGTCGGGCCTTATCTCTACTAATTTGGGCATCACTGTCGCTGGGCGCCTTTTTGTACTAGACCTTACAAATGAACGGGAGAGGCGAGGGAAAGGCGAGGGATAGGCTTAGGGAGGGTCCAACCTTTCTTCTTCAGTTTTCGGGCTCTTTTTATATCAGCAATGGTTGGTTTAAAGCCCAGCCCAAAAGTATCAATGTTACCGGGAAGAGATACCGGTTGTGTAATACCCTATAATGCAGCTTCTAATCCCTTTCCGGGTAGAAATCCATTTTTCACCATTTCCGTGGCAACCATAACAAATGCGAAAGCCACCTTTGGATAGGAAAATGTTCACCCTTCGGAACCTTAGCGACTAATACTGTATCTACCACTTGGTACACCAATGGGCCTTTATAGTCCTCAACCTCTTCAAAAAGAGTGATAGTATTGCAAAAATTTTCTTCACCATGGACCATGATTTCTTGACGGTCCCATTCGAACTTTACCATTTGATGAAGTGAGGATGGCACAGCCTTCTCAGCATTGATCCATGGTCGACCCAGCCGAAGATTATAAGATATAACAACATCTGATACTTGAAATTCCATTGTAAACTCTACCGGCCCGATGGTAAGTTCCAGCATAATGTCTCCAACAGTATTCTTTCCACCCATGTCGAATCCACACACACAAATGTTGTTCTTGTGGGCTTTTCAAAAGTAGACAAAGGGCATATATTGGCACTCGACCAGTTATCAATCAGTACACGGGTCACTACCGAATTTTCACATTTCACAGTAAGATACAAAGCTCTATAATGTTTCGTTCCTTCTACCGACAGTTTGTCATCTGAGAATGTCACCCAGTTCACATCAAAGATTTTATTTGCGATCTTTTCAAGATGACTCACTGTAATCTTCTCAGTAACATGAGCTTCATTCAAGATTTTCATTAGTGCGCTACGATTTTCATCTGAGTGAATTAGCAGGGACAATAGAGATATTTGCGGTGGCATCTTCCTCAATTGTTCTACTATCGAGTAGTCTTGCGCTTTCATTTTCCTCAAGAATTCCTCGGCCTCTTCTTCAGTAATAACCATTTTCACATGAGCCGGATTATCTTTGATAAGTTTTGCTTTTCTTAATTCTTCGGGAGCAAAGCACCTCCCTGACCTCGTCAAACCGTGGGTCTCACAAATTTTATCTCTAACCTCTTTTCCTCGATACATGACGGTCACTTTCTTGTAATTCCATGGTACAACTTTAACATCCACAACGGGCAATTGAGTTACCGGTTTGATAATAACTGGTTCTGTTTGGGCCCTTTTCATAATGAGCATGGGCTTTGCACTTGCTCCCCGAACTATCACTATCACTGGCTCGGGTTTTGTTACCACCACTGCTTTATCCACCACTTATTTAAATGCAATATCGCTCTTCCACCCATTACTTTCTCATTTACCTTGCTTTCGCTTGCCTTAATCATCATTACAGTTTGAGAAGGCTTTTTACAATATCCCCTTTGTATTAACTCGATCATATGAGCTTCATGATAAATAGGTAGGGTACTTTGTGTAATATTGGGGGTCGGGCCTGAACTTCATTTCTCCTTGAATCAATGAGATCAAGAATTGTTGTTTTAAAATGCCAATACTTCTCTGTGTTGTACCCTGGATCTCCTGAACAGTACTCACAACTAATAGAATGGTCCAGGTTCCACGGGTTTAGAATTTTTAATTCAATAAGGTTTAGGATTTCGAGCTGCCTTAGTCTATGAAATAGACTGGTGTATGATTCTCCTAATGGAGTAAAAGTCTTCTTCTTTTGCATCATATCATTCCTGTCACCGAGATTAGGACGAAAACCTGTTCCACCAGGGTTTTATATGTTTTGGGTGGTGGATATGTATTCTGGGTGTGATATGTGTTATGATGCGCGGGAGAACGCTATGGTGTTTGTGGTTGTGGGTAGGTTTGAGCATGGTGCATTGAAAAGTGTGAACAGGGGGAGGATAATAGTGTTGTGTGGGCCATATGGTGCTGGCGGGTAAGGTTGATGATGTGGGCGAGGTTGATTGCAGTAAGGATTAGGACTCCTGCACCATGATCTTCCTTCTACAACGACCACCTCTTATTTCTTCTTTTATCTAAGGACCCCTCCAGTGCCCGTCTGGATGGCCTGAGTTGTGTCTTTTATCGCCGAATAACTCAAAATCTTGATAGATTTTAAACCTTCCTCGACCATACTCCCCATCTTGATGACTTTATTAAATGTTTTCCCGATAGCTTATACCAAATACCCATCATATGGGGGCTCTAGAGCTTGTAAGAAGTAGTCCACCATTTGTCCTTTCTTCATGGGTGGATCCACTTGTGAAGGTTTCTCTCTCCACCTAAAACCGTATTCTCGGAAGCTCTCTCCTGGCTTCTTCTCTATCTTCGTCAATGAAAGTCTGTCGGGAACAATCTCCAGGTTGTATTGGAAATGATTAGCAAAACCTTGGGCTAGATCATCCCAAGTAAACCATCGAATGTGGTCTTGCCTTGTGTACTACTCTAAAGCTGATCCGCTAAGGCTTTGATTGAAATATGCCATTAGCAACTCATCTTTCCCTCCGGCGCCTCACATTTTGCTGCAAAAGCCTCTTAAATGTGCTACTGGATCACCATGACCGTCATAGAGATCAAAGTTTGGCAATTTAAAACCTGCCAGTAGCTGCACCTCTTGGAATAAACAAAAATCTTTATAGGCTATGCTCACTTGCCCCCCAAGGCCCTGCATGTTCCGAAAAGATTGTTCAAGACTCTTCACTTTACGGATTATCTCTTCTTGTTCTGGGTTTTTGAATGGCTTGTCTTCCTCGGATATGAGAGGAGTATAATGATAAGAATCATGGTGTCAGAAGGTAGGCTCTGGAGGATAATAATGATTGTCTTGAATATGAAATAGTGGTTCACTGGAAGATTTGTGTAATGTGGCCGGTGGATGAGCCATATATATGGGAGCGACAGGAGGTGGTGGTGGTGGGATCTATTTTGGTGGTGGAGGAGGTGGTGGTGTTTGTGAGGTAGTTGCATAGTAGGGTGGGTATGAGGGGTAAACAGGGGATGAATTTACGGTTGGTGGGTCCTGTGTTTGGATCGGTGGAGGAATATAAGCAAGATTGGCTGGGTATGTGGGTAAAGGTTGTCCCTTAGCCCAGGCCTGGTACATTTTCGCGATCTGCTGCTTGAGTTTGTACATCTCTTCTTTCAAAGCACTTATGTCTACCACCTCATCTTTCGAGGCCGGGTACACAACCGTAGCCTCAATCTCTTGGCTAGTTGCTTTTATCATATCTTTGGAGCGAGTATTATAATGATGGGTTTCCATAATGCCAGCTAGCTAAAAACCACCTATCTATACTAAAAAACAACAACGCTCGTTAGTGGTTAAACCATTATTGATCAAATAATCACACATTGGGAGCACAGACATATTTAAACAATTTTGCTCGGCCGCATGCATCATCCCGACTTTCTCAGTTTTGGCTTTTTATTTATTTTTGCATTTTCCCTGTTTTGCCAATTCTTTTGCTACAGGTTTTCTTTCTCTTTTCATCATCATTTTATTTTCATCATCACCATTTTTCTTTCTTTCTTTTTCTTTTCTCTTTCTCTTTCTTTTTTTCCTTGTTCTTTTGATTAGTGTTTACCGATCATATAGATTTGCCTATCGCGTATGTGTTTGAACAAAAGAAAAACAAAGACACAAATACATATTTTTGGAAATTTTCAATTTTTTTATTGGAAACAAAAAATTACAAAGATAAACTCTAAATGATAACCAAACTACAACCCTCTAAACAACAACAACAACAACAACAACAACTACCCAGTATGTTCCCACAAAGTGGGGTCTGGGGAGGGTAATACGTACACGGGCCTTACCCCTACCCGAAAGGGTAGAGAGGCTGTTTCCGGCCGACCCTCGGCTCAGAAAGAGAGAGAAAATCAACAAACAAAACAAAACAAAATAAAACAATGTTAGTAAATCCGGGATAAATCAAATAAATAATTATTTAAATATAAAACCAAAAGTAGAATGACATGCAATAATACCAATCGGTTACTACCATAAGAGGCACAATACAATACATTAATTAACTATAGTGATCGCTACCAAACCCCACTAAGCCCCTAACAGAAGTACTAAGAATTCTAGAAGGCCCTACCCTACAACCCTAATACTAGACCTCCAAACTTTCCTATCAAGGGTCATGTCCTCGGAAATCCCCATTCTAGCCATATCTTGCCTAATCACCTCACCCCAATACCTCTTAGGCCTCCCTCTGCCTCGACTCGCGCCAACCACCGCCAGTCGCTCACAACTCCTTACTGGGGCATCATGCCTTCTCCTCTGCACGTGCCCGAACCACTTGAGCCTCTCTTCCCGCATCTTCTCGTCCATTGGGGCCAACCCTACCTTCTCCCGAATAACTTCATTCTTAATCTTATCTAACCTAGTGCGCCTGCATATCCACCTGAGCATCCTTATCTCCGCAACTCTCATTCTCTGGACATGAGAGTTCTTCACAGGCCAGCACTCCACCCCATACAACATGGGAGGTCTAACCACCGCTCTATAAAACTTCCCCTTGAGTTTCTGTGGAACTTTCTTGTCACACAAGACTCCTGATGCGAGCCTCCACTTCAACCACCCTGCCCCTATACGGTGAGTGACATCCCCGTCAATCTCTCCGTCCCCTTGAATCACTGATCCAAGATATCTGAAACTGTCCCTCTTGGCTATGACCTGAGATCCCAGCTTCACGTCCCAGCCTACTTCGCTCGACTCGGCGCTAAACTTGCACTCTAGATATTATGTCTTAGACCTGCTTAGTTTAAAACCCTTAGACTCGAGGGTCTGTCTCCAGACCTCCAACCTCGCATTAACACCAGCCCTCGTCTCGTCTATCAAGACTATGTCGTCAGCAAAGAGCATACACCATGGCACATCCCCTTGAATATGGCGAGTTAGAGCATCCATTACCAAGGCAAATAAGAGAGGGCTTAGCGCAGATCCTTGATGTAGCCCCATAACCACCGGAAAATGGTCCGAGTCGCCACCCACCGTCCTAACCCTAGTCTTGGCTCCATCATACATGTCTTTGATCACTCTGATGTAGGCTTCTGGCACGCTCTTCGCCTCCAAGCATCTCCACAGAACCTCTCTAGGGACCTTATCGTACGCCTTCTCCAAGTCGATAAACACCATATGCAGGTCCTTCCTCTTATCCCTGAACAGTTCCACCACCCTCCTCACAAGGTGGATAGCTTCTGTAGTAGAGCGACCCGGCATGAAACCAAACTGGTTCACGGATATAGATGACATCTCCCTCACCCTCGCCTCGATCACCCTCTCCCAGACCTTCATGGTGTGACTTATTAATTTGATACCCCTATAGTTGTTGCAACACTGGATATCCCCTTTGTTTTTGTACAAGGGAACCACTGTACTCCATCTCACTCCTCCGGCATCCTCTTGGTCCTAAAGATCACATTGAACAACCTGGACAACCACTCCACTCCTGACCTACCCATGCATTTCCAAAACTCCACCGGGATTTCGTCTGGCCCAGTCGCTCGACCCCTACTCATCCTACAACCCTCTAAACAACAGTTTGAAAATGAAGAATACAAATGCAGATTTGAATGCTTACCCTAATGCAATATAGACACAAGAATACATCAAAGATCCTAGTGCCCGCGGGAAATCGTTCGGTCTTGCCACGAGCCTATATGCAAGTCCCTTTTGGAGTCGGTTTAAGTCACCCATTATTTGTTTCATGAATATCATCACTGAGGATCTTCACATATCTGGCACTTCCGAGTGATATAATGAGCAATGTTGAGGATTCATTCTCTAATCACCCTTTTTTCTTGAAGTAACCTCCCAATTTGTTCAACCCAAGCCTCTAGAGTCCGTTGACGTTTCTCTTGAAGCTGTTACAGATCCATTTCCAATCGTGCTAAGACTGTATAGCAATGTTCTCTTTCCATACTGAATTATTTTGTTTGTTTGCTAATTTTGACCTCTGCTGTAATAACCTTTTTCCTTAATCTGGCAACTTTGATATTATGCCCTTCCTTCAACTATTGAATCATGTGGGCCCTTTCCTCTACATTCTTAGCTAACTGTCTTCGAACCCCGGCCAATTCTTTTTCGGCTTTGTCAAGGTCAAAACTATAATTACTCACTTTTTATCGTAAATTGTCTATCAATTTTGCATCTCGGGTATATCACAGAGGTGTTTCAGCTGCTATCCTTATTTTTTGAATTTGAGCTCGTAATGCCTCATTTTCTTTATCCAGTTGCTTTTTCTCACCTTCGTCTGCTGTAGTCTGTACACTATTTTCGACCTTTAGGTCTTGGACTTGCTTTTCTAGCATGATAATCTTTGCCCGGTATTCATTTTCTTTGGCCAACCATGTCCACTGCTCTTATGATGACTCAGCAAATTCCTGAAGATGAGGTCTTTTGGCTGGCCATCCAAATGCGACATCCATTCTATACCAAGCCTGATAGTCAAATATTGACATTCACTCCAAATCTGATGGACTATAGCTTCAGGGAACTAACTTTCAGGGCCAATCTCAACTACTTGAATACTGAGATCATCATCCTTGGGTACTATTTATGTCACGCCCCATATCGAGGGACATGACCGGCGCCTGACCGGGTTGCCCCAGTCAAGCGGACCTGGGTGCCTTTCATTCCCACGCGTTAACCCTGTGTTGATTGTTTCTCATTAACCAAATATTTTACCAATAATGACTTATTTCATAATGCATAAACATAACCATGTGATTGATTCACTAACAAGTTCATAATTTATATTTACAACGCCCCATACATATACACAGGCCACAATCCCACAGTTTATATGTCTATGGAGCCTCTAGGATCCAAAAAGGGAAATACAATACTTGCCGGTAACAAGGCTCCGACTATACCTTACAAAACCAAAATGAAATCTAAACCGAGTGGCATGAACCACACAAGGCCCCGAGGAAGAAAGGGGCTCACCAAAACGGGCGGTGGAAGGAGAAGGATACTACTGCCGATGAGCTGAAGTGCCTGCTACTGATCCACCTACAATCATAACACGAATGTAGCGCCCCGGCAAAAGGGACGTCAGTACACTTGAATTGTACTGGTATGTATGGACAAACTTTGTCCCAAGTAAACTCAAGCCATTGAATTACATCAACAATTAATTAAGCCAGCTAACCATATTTCCACATTTTCCTCATTTCAAATAATTCACAACACAAAGCACTTTCTACAATCAACCAATTTAACAATAACCAATCAATCACGTAAAGCACAAGTAGTCAAACAAAGGGGCAATCGGTGCCCCACAGGTTGCAAACTCTCCTGCTGTCTCCTTTCACAATTTCACATTATTGATTTTTGTATCAATTTTCAATAGCGATTTCGATCGCTTTCCATCCTTATTGCCCCTGACCACCCTTATTACCTCGGCCACCCTTATCACCCCAACCCACGCCTTATTTCCCCACGTTGCGGCGCGCAACACGACCCCGCCTTACAGTTGAAAACACAACAATTTCAAACAGCAGATAAGGTACTACACACGATTTCAACAAGTTCAAATAAGCAACTTACACATTGGTTCATGTTCTCAATTTCTTCTCAAGCCAATATCAATACCAAGTTACAAGTATTCCAAAATCAAAAATGCCCACATAACCATGTTCAACAATTTACCACCATTAAGGTGTTTCAAATTCCTTCCACAATAAGCCAAATATGCCATCACAATGGTTGTTCCCAATTGTTTACCAATCTCGATTACCTTTTTATCTTTCAATTCATATTTCATACCACACCACACGTAGTTCAACATCAATCAAATTCTCAACAAGGAAATCAAAGAATTACGTAAAATTTCTCAATTTGACACATGCCACAACAATTCGCACACATTTGGGCGATTTTACAAGAATCAAAATTAGCCATATATACCTGGTGATGAGTTTTCTTCCGTTAACTTCCTACTTTATGCTTACCACGCTATCTTACTCTTGCCAACCTTGTTCTTGAAGACTCTTACTTCTACTCACTTCTTTTTACTAAAAATCAAGTTCAATAATCATGCATGAGTGTAAAAATTCTATTTTTAAAAGCTATTATATGCAAACCTCTCTTTACCCAATTAAAAGCTGAAAATCAAAGAAAATAGTTAGGGTTTTTACCTTGAAAAGATTGGGGAAGTTGAATCCTTGACCTAAGATCCCTTGGAATTAAGATAGTTGGAACAATCCTTGAAGATGAAAGATTTCTCTCTCTAAAAAACCTCTCTTCTCTCTCTAATTTTGGTAAGATGATATGATAAAATGAAGAAGAAGTGTGTTATATTATAGAAGAGATCGGGTCAAAATGTTACAAAAATCTGGGCCGGGGTCAATTATGCGGTGCACTATGCGACCGGAGAATCAACATGCGGTCCGCATAGTGACCGCAGAATTGCCCCAAATTTTACACAGGTTCTGTTAAGGAATGCGGCCAGAATGCGGTCCGCATGTTTGATCTGCGGTCGCAAAATGCACCGCAGATTTGACATGCGATCGCATATCGACCGCACATTTGACACGATTTTTGGGAAACTCTCTGGAACGTTTTGCGGCAAGAATGCGGTCCGCATGTCAGGGTTTGCGGTCGCATTCTTGACCGCATATTTGACATTTTTCGGAAAAATTAATTCTCTACATTTTTGAAACTTAAATCACTACCAAGGGTCCGAACCGCGGTGAGCTTATTCCTAACACATTTATTCGGACCATGACACCATAGCTACTAGGTTTTATGCACAATTATTTTACGGGGCCTTACAATTTGGCATCGCAAAAGCTGTCTCAGTACCCGATAAGGAGCATAAGGTTGAATACTCTTAAGCCCCATCAGAAGGAAATGTGGCTGGGCTGCTGGCATATATTCAACTTCATCAACGGGTAACCATATGAATGTCCACTTAATTTGGCTAGCAATGAGAGACCTAAAATATGTAGTCCAACCCGTGAACCCCTCCAGCAATTTGACCCCTTTAATTCTTGTGTGGAATTCTTCTTTGCATGTTTTCTATGGACACCCGTAACTCAAGAATTAAGGACAATGACACAGATGCTCAATCATCCAGATTTGTACTAGCAAACTGCACCCCTCGAAGAAAGTTTCCCCAGCCTTGCAGGTAGTAAGAGCACGAAATATGTCAGCCAATATCATTAGTGCTAGAGTACTCTTGCCCTGGGTAATCAATGCGCTAACAACCGCATCTAACTTTATATCAATGTTCCCATCTTTTCTTGGGAACACCATCAACCCCAAAAAAGCCACCATAAAAGCAAAATGTCGATGTTCTTCCCACTTCTGACGATTTTCCTTACTACATATTTTGCTTTCTGGGTTGTTGAATCCCCCAATATGGCCATATCATTGATATATGAAATTTAGGGTACAAAAGCCATTTGTCAAATTCGGGTTGTGAACAGTTCTGATTGTTTTCAAAGAGTTCAGGAATCTATGTATAGCTACAATTCTTGGGGCGATCAAATATTTGTGCCTCATAGGAACCTTATCATTTTCGATATAATATGCCACTTCCTCTAAGGTCGGGGTAAGCTCAAAGTCCGAGAAATGGAATACATTATGATTTGGGTCCCAACAAGTAATTAATGCCTTTATGATATCACCTCAGGGTGTAATGTCTAATAAACTAGTAAGTCCCTTCATGTGTTTATTGACTTCCTTTTGCCCTTCTCCGCCCAAATCGTTCCACCAGAGACGTAACTCCAAAGGGATTTTATGCATGCTTACAATTGGTTTATTTCGAATCGTGCTCATCCTGCATATTTATTGCGGTAATTTTAGTCACTTATTATGTCCTAAAAAGAAAAAATATATGTTCTTTCACAACTCTAATTTAAAATATAAAGCTCAATTTTTGCAAATACGGCCATTCAGCACTCCACGTGAAGATCTTAAGGTTGTGCTCGCTAATATTGAGGAATAACTCAAAAGTGGCCATTTTTTGCATAAACAACCTTCCAGCGCCCTTACGGAACATTCGGCTATTTTGACAAAACGGCATCACTTGATTTTTCGACTATTTACACAAAAAAGGTGGTTGGACCCATTAAGGGTTGCCTACATATCACGCCCCGAAAGACGAAAATTAAACCAACGTAGTTCGGTCAAATTATTTTTAGACAAAACAGTTTTTTAATTTTTTGACAAAATCGAATATCGAAACCATTTTTTTTAAGACAAAATTTTTCTATTTTGATTGGAAAATCTCATTATATCTTTTTAATTACGAAAACAAAACAATATAACAAAATTTCTTTTTTATTTATTATTTCCATAACCCAAAAACTAAAAATCAACAATTTTCTTATTTATTATTTTTTTAATCCTTTCACAAAATTTCGACAGAGTTTCGACAACATTTGACTATCTGCTTTTCTTCTAATCAACAGTTGTTATTTTATTTTTTATTTTTCTCTCAATTCATTTTCCTAACCGGTCAGTATGATGGCCCGAGACAAATAAATGCAACACATAATCATGATGGTCTTATCATATTTGGGTTACCTGTCCTCGACGGACCCAACCCCTGTGTTGAGTCCCTTAAGTCATACGTGATACAAATAAACGTCCATATTTCTAGGTTCATAACCTGCTTATTTGTTCTAGACTGTGTGTCCGAGCGGACAACTCGAGTCGAGGAGGGGGCTATGTGCCAGGAACCAAAAGGCCATCCGGCATAGTAATTTGTCCGGCCTCTTTCTTATTAAAGGTATTGACACTAACAGAATAGGGAGTCTCAGCCAGTAAGCACATCCCTAGAGGTGAAAAGAGAAGGATTTTTGGCACAATTTATATACAGTTCAAATAATATCAAAGCGATAAATATTTAGCACATTAATCAAGAACATATAGGAAAATCAGATATAAACAAATACAATAATTTAACTAAGCTCGAATTATTAAACCCTGAACCAAAATTCTAGGTTTCTAGTCCCCAGCAGAGTCGCCAGAGCTGTCACACCTCCTTTTTACCATAATGTTTTAATACACCCCGCGAAAGGCGTAATAAAGGAGTTTTTCCACTTAAAGGAAAATCGGAATGTGATTTATTATTTATTTATTTAGAGTCTCCACTTGGAAGATTAATGGTGTTCCAAGTCACCGGTTTAATGCCGAACCGAGGAACGTTTGACTCTGTTAACAGTCTGCGAACCAAAAATCTTGATAAGAAATTCTGTTAACCCGGGAAAAGGTGTTAGGCACTTCCGGATTCTGTGGTTCTAGCACGGTCGCTCGATTATTGTATTTGTTTTTAATCTGATTTTTTCGGATACATTCCATTTTATGTTCTTTTATTAATAATCCGCTTTTATTGTTGAATTTTACAAGAATTGCAACATCGTGAAAATGTATCTCGAACCACGCCGTACAAGTACACCCGTAGTTTTTAATACATTTCGACTTCGTCGAGATTTGGGATTTGGGTCACATAAATGTCCACCCATATTTGAGAAAGTAATATTATTATTATTCATGCCTAAAGCATTTATGCATTTATTAACTTTGGGAAAGATCGTGAAATTCACTAAATGGTCCTTCCAGTTCTAATATTTTTGTAAGCAACTATGGAGGGCCCCGCAATTGTAAATTGATTTGTTAGGGCGAGGCTCATCTCCATTTTTTAATGTCAATCCTAAAGCACACTATATTTTTCCATTGGTTTTTGTCTCTATTAATGAAGGAAAAAGTCCTAATCATTCAATATTTCCTAAAGATTATTGTATTTGGTCCATGAGCTCATATAAGCCTAGGACGTCAATTATTTTGGGCTTGATTACAGCCCTTGCGACAATACCTTGGCCCAATACGGCAAGGCTAATTTATGTCCAGTTTGGGCCTAAGTCCTGGGCTACGCGTTAAGTTGCTCAGGCACAATGGCCCAGGTCAGTCCAATTTCAATATTACATGGACCAGGCCCATGTGTATACCACCAAACATACTGGATTTGGGCCATTCTTTGGGCCTTGATTCAATTAACAATTACCAGACCCAAATTAAGGCATTTTCTTTTATTTAGAGATTATTTCAATTTCAGTTTGGATCTTATTCAGTTCTGCTATTTATCTACCAGAAAATTTCCCTTTATTTCAAATTCATATACACCAATCAATTATGTGATCTACCAGTTCTAAGTATCAATTAAAATCGAACATAATAAGAGACGAGATCTTAAAGTCAAATAAAACTTACATTGAATTATAAGGAAAAACTATTCTCATTAACATTTGAATTTGCTACTTCAAACGCTAATTCATACAATTGAGGTTATCTCCTAGATGCTGGTTATTCGAAATAATTTTAGCATTAACAACTATTTATTAATTCAACACATCATAAAATATACTAGAATATCACTACAAAACTAATTTCAGTTAATATAGTAAAACAATCCATTAACAGTCCGAAATATTAAAATTTAATTACAATTATAATATTCCTAATGAATACAAACATTATTAGCTAATTTTATATCGATCAAATCTACTAATAAGAACAACAATAAACTATAAATTATTTTAACAACTCCATTTCTTCAACTGGCAGTTACAACTTCAAATTAGTGGAGATGTACCTGGAAATAAAAAGGAATCGATGAGATTCTAATTTGAAATTGAGTATTAGATCAGGCAGTAGAGTTCATCGGCAATTCAATTACAGAAGCTTCAGCACACCAGATGTTAAACCAAAGGGCTAATGAATCAGCAGAAAACCCAGCAACCACATAGATCCAAAGAAAACCAGGTCGAACAAGTAAACCAGTATGCAACTTGACAATTAACCCCAAATAATTTTCAAATTCACAGGAGAAGCTAATGAAACAGTAGTAATTTGAGCAATTTCTATTGTTTTTGGTATTTTTGATTTTTGAAATGAAATGATTTCTGAAAGGAAGACCTAGAATTGCTTCCAAAAAGAAAAAAAACTCCTCTAGAGAGGCCACCTGAAACCTATTTATAGAGTGTAAGGAGGAGGGAAATTTTAATTTTAGGTTTTATCCCATAAGTCCCTCTTTTTTCTTCAATTATCCTACTTCTACCCCCTTTTTATCAGAAATGGTACTAAAGACCTATCTAGAACCTTCCAAATCTAGTGTAATTCCCCTTCTGCTCCCACTTTCAATTAACTTTTACTGAATTGCCTAGGCTTATTAACCACACTACCCCTACTTCCTAAGAATTATCACATTTCTGCCATTTCCCATCCCAAACTGACCCTGAACTTATCACGATCCCAAACCCGGTCGTGATGGCGCCCAGCACACGGCTAGGCCAGTCCGACCAATCAACAGAAACACGGAGCTATCAGCTCATATTTAACCCCTTTTTAAGCATAAACAACGATAGAATAATAATAAAGAAATGCCCAAACGTCGGGATTAGACATCCCAAACCAGTACAACCTCCCAACGGAATAGGAGTCATAAGTTATGAGCCTCTACCAGAATTTATAAGCTGTGATAGTGTATACAACTGTGCACAAGTGTGGGATAGACAGAACAAAAATAAGGATGAACTAGAGAGTCATGTCCAGCCGACGCTGGCAGTTACCTCGACTGTCCAAAAGCAATCTCCAAGCATCTATAGACTCAGATCTGCTGCGATGTACCTGTATCTTCATACAAGGTGCAGGGATGTGATCACCCGGCCCGTCGTCATGTGGGTTATCACCTCGTTATCCCTCTTAAATGCTTGTTAATGTTTCAATATGCATGTTTGGCGAGTTTGAGTCAATTTGAGTTGAGTTTAGTTAGAAATGAGATAAAAAGCCTCTTAGAAGAAGGAATAGTTGGGAAAAGTCAACGGGATGTTGACTTGTGAGTTAGAGAGCTCAGAAACAAATTCTAATGATTCGGTCAGCTCCGGGAGGTCATTTATGAGCTAGGAAAGCGATCGGAAGTGAATTTGGAGGCCCGGTGTAGTTTTAGGCTTGAATTGGCTAAGGTTGAATTTTGGCGAAATTTGAACGGTAGGTGAGATTTTGATTCGGGAGTCAGAATGGAATTCCGACAATTCCTGTAGCTTCGTTATGTGATTTTGGATATGTCTGCAAATTTTCAAGTCATTCGGACATCGTTTGGTCGTGTTTTTGATCGAATGTGAATTTTTAAAGTTAAAGTTAAACTTAAGCTTAAATCTGTTTAAAACGGAAGATTGCGATGTTAACGATAGAGTTTGATGATTGGAGCAAGTTCGAATAAGGTTATAGGACGTGTTGGTGCTTTTGGTTGAGGTCTCGGGGGCCTCGGGTGAGTTTCGGGGTGGTTTCGGACCATTTCTAGGCCATTTTTAACTGCTGGTTTATGTCTGTAGCAGTGTTCTACGCGATCGCGGACAATGGGTCGCAATCGCGGTGAGTAAAATGTGCGAAAAATAATAATGAATCGCGATCGCGTGAAATGATCCGCGATCGCGAAGAAGGAAAATTTCTGTTGCATTGATCCTACTTCGGAAGCTTATATCTTTTTATATACAAGGAATTTTAAGGTGATTCAAATTGTAGCTCATCGTGTCTAGTTTGCATAAAGCTAAGGTAATCTTGATTTGGTCATCTGTGTAAAAAGCTATGGACGTTACATTATAGGGTATCCGAGAAGGATCTCTAATACACATATATAAATTGGGAAGCTTATATCTCGAAATGTATAAGAATTCAGGAACTGAGCAGCAAATGAAAGTTATAGCTCTATGTGTCTAGTTTCCGAAACATCAAACTATTCATCATTCGGAGATGTGTGCAAAAGGTTATGACCATTATACTGAAGCATGTCTGGAGGAACCGGAATTTATTCACCGCGATCGCGAAGCCTTTCCCGCGATTGCAAAGGGTAAATTTTTGTCCAAATTTTGTTCCCCGCGATCGCAGAGCCATTCCCGCGATCGCGATGAGTAATATGCCTGGGCAGAATGTTTTTAAAACATTCCAGTCGCGAAATCAACCCATTTTCCCACCATTTTTTGTCATTCTTGAGAGCTTTTGGACGGGAATTGAAGGGATTTCGATGGGAAATCATTGGAGGTAAGTTTTATGAGTTAAATACATGGTTTTATCAAAGAGCCTTCCATTAATTCTCTGAATTTGGGTAAGAAAACAAGAAAATTAGGGCTTTGAGCAAAAATCTTAAAATGGGGATTTGAAGGACCATTTGTAGTCCAAATTGGGAGTTCTTGGTATGTACGGACTCGTGGAGAGATGAGGATTCCAAAAATGTAAGTTTCATAATTTTTCGAGAAGCATACCAAAAGTCGAATTTTGACAACTTCGTAGGTTTTGGTGTAAACCGAGTTATTTCGATTGGGTTATGTCTAATTAGCCTATATTGATATATTATCATTGATTTTGAGCAGATTTGGCATCCGAGGAGATTGATTTGTGAGGCAAGCGCAAGGTGGACTAAGGCTTCTACCGGTTCGAGATGAGTGGTGATAGTAAATAATGTACTGAGGGTTTGAAACCTCCTACTAGCACTTTACAGTGCTATGTTGAGATGAAACACGCGTCTTGTGACGTGCGTGGTGACATTGTGATTAGGGGTTTGGACTTGGTCCTTCCCGACTAATAGAGTACTGTGTATTATGAACGATAATGAGATTATGACTATGTAATTAGGCTAATAGCCATGTTTGGGGCCTTGTGCTGATCTGTAGAGCGTTAGGGAACCTGTAGAGCTAGGTGACCCTTATATCGTGTTGGAAACTTACACTTAGCCGAAAAACTAGCTGAATAGCCTATTAAGAGCCAATACTAGATGTGTACTATGAGAGATAGATTACTTAGGGTGGAAGTTCCCTGATTTAGCTGAGTGGGCCTGAAAGGCCAATCCTATACTAATTGGGATAGGGTCGAGGACCCGTTAGGAGGTATTATATACATATATATAAATATTGGATCGGGCTGCACGTCGCAGCAGTATATATATTGGATCGGGCTGCACGCCGCAGCAGTATAAATATTGGATCGGGCTGCACACCGCAACAGTATATTTATTGGATTGGGCTGCACACCGCAGCAGTATATATATTGGATCGTGCTGCACGCCGCAGCAGTATACATATTGTATCGGGCTGCACGCCGCAGCAGTATATATATTGGATCGGGCTGCACGCCACAACAGTATACATATTGGATCGGCCTGCACGCCGCAGCAGTATATATATTGCTTAGGGTTGCACGCCGCAGCAGTATATAAATATTGGATCGGGCTGCACGCCGCAGTAGTATATATATATTGGAGCGGGCTGCACGCCGCAGCATTATACTTATTTAGTTACTTATACCTTATAGACACATGTATATGTCTCCATATATTGAGATGGATGTACACTCGTGTGGTACGAGTGATGATTTAGTCAGTGTGGAACCTTGATGAGATAGATGTGGATTGGTGATCGGAGTACTTACTATAGTGATGACTTACCTGTGGGGGTTTGCCTTAGAACTATTTAGTGATAGCACAGGAGTTCTTACTTTCAGTTATTGTTTATTATTATTACTCACTGAGCTGAAATATACTCATCCCACTCCCCTGCACTTTTTGTGCAGATCCACAGGTGCCCGAGAGCAGTTGAGTTGTTGTAGCTGCTGATCATTATCTAATTTTGCGGAGACTACGAGGTAGCTGCCGGCGTCCGTAGAACCTGTTTTCTCCTTCCTTACCCTTTTGTTGTTTTCATCTTGCTTAGACTTGTTTGTACTAGGATGTTTATTCTGTAGAAGCTCAGACTCGTGACACCACGATATGGTTGGGACCGTATTTTGTATGCTTTTACTATTACGTTGCCACTTTGATATGGTAACTTGCTGTTTAAGTTTAACTGGATTAATTGGAATTAATAATTGGCTGGGTTAAGAGATGATATGGTCGGGCTTGCCTAGCATTGGGTTGGGCGCCATCATGACCGGGGTTTAGGTCGTGACAAGTTGGTATCAGCACCTAGGTTAATAGGTCTCGCGAGTCATGAGCCGGTTGGTAGAGTCTCGTGGATCGGTACGGGGACGCATGTACTTATCCCCGGGAGGCTGCAAACCTTTTAGGAAAGTTTTAATTCTTGAAATTTTTATCGTGCGTACTTGATTCAGCTTGAGATGTAATTCTTGAAACTCCTTCTACACTCTTGTAAGTGCACTCGAGTGCTTAGTGATAAATTTGCCTTGATTGCTTATGATTCCCCAATCGAGGGACGAGATATAATCTCTATGAGTTCATGTTGTGCCTGTCTGGAGAACTTGAGGCCATATCTTTGTCTATGGCTTGAGCACCAAGGTGATAATTTCGCGAACCGGTATTATGAAGTTCATACGATCGGTATTGATCTTAATTGTGAAAATGGCAGTTTGATAATGGGTGAGCTACAAGGTATTCAATCCTTATTGTGATCTATTACATAGCCCTAGCTATGGGCGTGTTGAGTATGTTCATGTTCCTTAGTGGAAAGGTAAAGTGCATTACGTGTGGTAGTATGACTTCAGATGCAGGAAGACCAAATTGGTTGTGCTAGGTGTATCATGGTGAAAGGTATATGTGATATGATTTGAGCAGGTGCAGCGCATGTTCATGTACTAATGTTGATGGTATAATAGTGAAGTATTGAGATTTATGTTGTTGATATGCATTGTTATGTCTTGTCGAGTTGCGGATGTATTGTTAGGATGATTTGGGTGACTCACTGGCAGGTGGATAGGCCAAATTACAGAGGAAACTCTGTCGAAATTTCTGGAAAAATTAGGGCATAGAAAATAATATTGTCACCTGGAGAATAGGCCTAAATGGTAAGTGTATAAATGCAAGAGTTGCAAAACAGTTAAGATGTGTGATGATTCGAATCTCTGCCGAAGCTTGTAAATGAATTGAGTTTAATCTAACTAGAACATTGTGGCATCAATTGAGTAAGAATACTGTGAGGGGATAAAAGTGCCTTGACGTATATGGCTTCGAGCTAAGTTGGGAGGTTGCTATTGACTAGCTGATTGCACGGTTGTGTGCTGTGTTGATCATGTATCTAGGTACGTCAGAAATTTTGGTAAAGGTTATGGTGCTTCGTAGATCTGAAGAAATACTAGGGTGTTTTGAACTGCTATTTGTAAAGAATGTTCAGCGTATAGAAAAGAAAGATAGCTAATTGTATATGTATGTAATCATGTTCTGCGATGTCAGAGTTCTAACAAGGCACGAGTGGTTCTGTTCAATAAGACAGTGAAATTATAACGGAATAATGATGAATGGCGCCCAAGAATAGTCTTGCGGTGCTCAGGATTATGCTGGTAACGGCCAGGTGTCTTAAGGTGGCGTGTGTGGTTAGAGACTGTGGTCTCATTAGAAGGGATCAATACTTGTGTTATGTTATGTGAATGATGAGATTCTATGTATCTATATTGGAGAGTAACGCCAACGAATTCAAAATTGCAGGAAGTTCTTCAAGGTAAAGTGTTGTAGATTGTGGTACTTCTGGGAAACATCTGAGGGAGTATTCAGCGGCCAGTGAGCCTTAGACCGCGTGGTCTTGTGTATGTGTCTCGTATGGAAACCTGAGTTGAGGTATTGTGATCCTCCAGTGAAGGAGAATATTAAATTAAAGATGATAATAAACTGGAATAGTATGAAAAACTCATGAGTAACTCCTGGTGTGTGTTCGAAGTAATGAGTCTTGCAGATATGGTGCAACAAGGCTCTTGAATGTTGGCAGTTGCGTAGCTCGATGTGTGTAAAAGGACTCAGTCCTGCCAGTTAAACATATGCAATTAATGGGAAGAAAGAGTTGTGATGTGTTTTATCATGGTTTGAAAATGAGTATATTCCTGTCGGTATGCGAAGCGTGGAATATGTAATGATTTTTCTTCCATATAGGATCATGAAGTTCCTTGACTAATTGAGTGCGTCGATGTTTGCGGCGTAGTAGAGGGATAGAAATTTTCCATGTATCTTGGTATAGTATGGTATATGCGATGTGTTATGAAAAGATGATAACGGCATGTTCAAGGTTTTGAGATCAGTTCATATTATATGGGGAGTCATTAGAATTCCCAAGCAGCGTGGGTAGCTGCAGATAATCTGAGAATCAATCTTTCTGGTGATAAGAAAAATGGTACTGCTATTCTAGTTATTTGGTAGAGTATATGGTCAAAAAGGGTAAGGTAATGTAAACTGATAATGTCCAGTGGTATTGTGGTATCCTCTTGTTGGATTGGCAGTGATGATCGAGTTGTTGGTGGCATAGGGAAATTTCTTAATGGCTTATGAATGGAGGCTTGATATGTGTGGTTATGTATTCTTACGGTGGAATGTGGAATCAGGCATAGTGATTCATGTGTTACATATGTGTTGGAGACTAGAAGTTCTCGTAATCCCTACACAGTGGTGGTATATCGTGTGTATCGGCACCGTTTAGCGGTTATTGGAAATTGGAAGCCCTAGTGGCTATTTTGTTACTTGATATGACGAATTTGAATAATGATATATGATTGCAGGCTGGTTGTCATAAGTCAGGTTGTCTAGACTAATGTGATATGGACTATATCAGAGAAATGTCACAACTGCGTGGCAGAGCGCATTAGATCGTGCTCCAGCAGGGTAGATGTACCCTAGGGCTAGCGGACGGCTGGTAGGTATTGCTTTGTCAATTGGGCCTTCGTGGCGGATGTTAATGTAGAGGTATCTACCATTGATTTAGTTCCGGTATTGAGGAATTTTGTCGGATGCGTTTCATGTGGCCGAGCTTGAGGCTATATATGTGTTTGTTGCAACGAGCAACTTGACTCGATGTGCATTCCCTTTTGCTAGATTATGCGGGGATCGGGTGGCACACCGCCACAGGTATAGTATCTGGATCGGGTGGCACGCCGCCACATGTATGGTATCAGGATCGGGTGGCACGCCGCCACAGGTATGGTATCTGGATCGGGTGGCACGCCGCCACGGGTATGTTATTGGAACGGGTTGCGCGCCGCAACAGTGTGATGTGGAAAATATAGCTTCCTATATGTTACCTTGTATACAATACTTCCTAGCTTCTAAGGAATAGTCCGTATTAGGTATCACTCGGGGAATAGCACATCGGTTGTGTCCTTTCAGGATTTGATAGCGTACATCAGTTGTATCACCGCAAGTGTGATTAATTGCTTGGGTTCAGACCTAGATCTGTGTGTGGATGACCGTTCTGAGCATGGTGACTTGAGGTACTTCGTGAGTAATAGTGTTTGGATATAATCATGAGTCGTGGCAAGGCCACATGATGTTATGACCTTTCGAGAAGGAGTCATGTACTCTATTCCTATGATGTGAGACGGGATCTCAGTTTTATGATATGATGGTACAGAGAATTGAATTACAGCTCTATTATTGGGGCCAGTTGTCATGATTTGAGTATGTTCAGACGTTTCCTATTGGAGCTTGTGTTGTGCTTGTCGCGGCTTAGGCCGATGTTGAGGCGTCATATCACCAGTGTGGTGTGTTATAATCTAAATGATCATTTGAGTCATTAATAAGTGCGAGCATGTATGATTTCACTTGGTTAGAAGGGTAATATCGAGATTTGGCTTTGAATTCTGTTGTAGTATCAATTAAAAGGGAAATGGATTCATGAATGGTTGACCTGAGAGGTGGGTTCGATATATCGCGTGTGCGGTTGCCGTGGGCAGGATATGAAGGTGTTGGATCTAATAAGAAAGATTCTTTCTGCTAGTATTTGGTTATTGTGGCCAGTTGTTGTTGCGATTAGAGACTATCGTCTCGAGTGATTGGGTTGTTTGATACATCGTGTGATCTCACCCGGAGTGGCGAGTTTGGCTATTACAGTTGGATCGTGTGTACTCTGAGTATAGATGTGGGATTCAGATTTGGTATATGATTTCGGAAAGTGCAATGTGGTTTATGGTTCAGATAGACTGTGGAAATTCAGCTATACTATGTTATCTGACTTATGAAAGAAAGGGTGAAGTGGTATCACCCCGAGTATATGCTTGGTGAGGTCATTTAGCTATTGTGTTGAAACTAGTACAACTCTGGGTCCGCTCGAGGACGAGCGTTTGCTTGAATTGGGGAGAATGTGATGACCCGGCCCGTCATCATGTGAGTTATCACCTCGTTATCCCCGTTAAATGCTTGTTAATATTTCAATATGCATGTTTGGCGAGTTTGAGTCAATTCGGGTTGAGTTTAGTTGGAAATGAGACAAAAAGTCTCTTAGAAGAAGGAATAGTTGGGAAAAGTCAACTAGACATTGACTTGTGAGTTAGAGAGCTCGGAATCGAATTCTAATGATTTGGTCAGCTCAGGGAGGTCATTTATAAGCTAGGAAAGCAATCAGAAGTGAATTTGGAGGCCTGGTGTAGTTCTAGGCTTGAATTGTTTAAGGTTGAATTTTGGTGAAATCCGAACGGTAGGTGAGATTTTGATCCGGGAGTCGGAATGGAATTCCGACAATCCCTGTAGCTTCGTTATGTGATTTTGGATATGTCTGCAAATTTTCAAGTCATTCGAACATCGTTTGGTCGGGTTTTTGATCGAATGTGAATTTTTAAAGTTAAAGTTAAACATAAGCTTAAATTTGTTGAAAACGTAAGATTTCGATGTTAACGATAGAGTTTTGATGATTGGAGCAATTTCTAATAAGGTTATAGGACGTGTTGGTGCTTTTGGTTGAGGTCCCGGGGGCCTCGTGTGAGTTTCGAGGTGGTTTCGGACCATTTCTAGGCTATTTTTAACTGCTGGTTTATGTCTGTAGCAGTGTTCTACGCGATCGCGGACAATGGGTCGCGATCGCGGTGAGTAAAATGTGGGAAAAATAATAATGAATCGCGATCGCGTGAAATGCTCTGCGATCGCGAAGAAGGAAAATTTCTGTTGCATTGATCCTACTTCGGAAGCTTATATGTTTTTATCTATAAGGAATTTTAAGGTGATTCAAAAGCTAAAGTTGTAGCACATTGTGTCTAGTTTGCCTAAATATAAAGTAATCATGATTTGGTCATATGTGTTAAAAGTTATGGACGTTACACTATAGGGTATCCGAGAAGGATCTCTAATACACATGTATAAATTGGGAAGCTTATATCTCGAAATATATAAGGATTCAGGAAATGATCTGCAAATGAAAGTTATATCCCTATGTGTCTAGTTTCCAGAACATCAAACCATTCATCATTCGGAGTGTTGTGCAAAATGTTATGACCATTTTACAGAAGCCTATCCGGAGGAACCGGAATTTGTTCACCGCGATCGCGAAGGGTAAATTTTGGGCCAAATTTTGTTCTCCATGATCGCAGAGCCATTTCCGCGATCGCGATGATTAATATGCCTGGGCAGAATGTTTTTAAAATATTACAGATTTGCAAATGAAAGTTATATCTCTATGTGTCTAGTTTCCAGAACATCAAACCATTCATCATTCGGAGTGTTGTGCAAAATGTTATGACCATTTTACTGAAGCCTGTCCGGAGGAACCGGAATTTGTTCACCGCGATCGCGAAGCCTTTCCCGCAATCGTGAAGGGTAAATTTTGGGCCAAATTTTGTTTTCCATGATCGCAGAGCCATTCCCGCGATCGCGATGATTAATATGCCTGGGCAGAATGTTTTTAAAATATTCCAGTCGCGAAATCAACCCATTTTTCTACCATATTTGGTCATTCTTGAGAGCTTTTGGACGGGAATTGAAGGAATTTCGACGGGGAATCGTTGGAGGTAAGTTTTATGAGTTAAATACATGATTTTATCAAAGAACCTTCCATTAATTCTCTGAATTTGGGTAAGAAATCAAGAAAATTAGGGCTTTGAGAAAAATCTTAAAATGGGAATTTGAAGGACCATTTGTGGTCCGAATTGGGAGTTCTTGGTATGTACAGACTCGTGGAGAGATGTGGATTCCGAAAATGTGAGTGTTCTAATTTTTCGAGAAGCGTACCAAAAGTCGAATTTTGACAACTTCGTGGGTTTTGGTGTAAACCGAGTTATTTCGATTGGGTTATGTCTAATTAGCCTATATTGATATATTATCATTGATTTTGAGCAGATTGCAAGGCGGACTAATGCATCTACCAGTTCGAGGTGAGTGGTGATAGTAAATAATGTACTGAGGGTTTGAAACCCTGTACTAGCACTTTACAGTGCTATGTTGAGATGAAGCACGCGTCTTGTGACGGGCGTGGTGACACTATGATTGGGGGTTTGGACTTGGTCCTTCCCGGTTAATAGAATACTGTATATTATGACCGATAATGAGATTATGACTGTGTAATTGGGCTAATAGCCATGTTTGGGGTCTTGTGCCGATCTGTAGAGCATTAGGGAACCTGTAGAGCTAGGTGACCCTTATATCGTATTGGAAACTTACACTTAGCCGTAAAACTAGCTGAATAGCCAATTAAGAGTTTGTACTAGATGTGTACTGTGAGAGATAGATTACTTAGCGTGGAAGTTCCCTGATTTAGTTGAGTGGGCCTGAAAGGCCAATCCTATACTAATTGGGACAGGGTCGAGGACCCGTTACGAGGTATTATATACATATATATAAGTATTGGATCAGGCTGCACGCCGCAGCAGTATATATATTGGATCGGGCTGCACGCCGCAGCAGTATATATATTGGATCGGGCTGCACGCCGCAGAGGTATTATATACATATATATAAATATTGGATCGGGCTGCACGCCGCAACAGTATATATATTGGATCGGGCTGCACGCCGTAGCAGTATATATGATGGATCAGGCTGCACGCCGCAGCAGTATACATATTGGATCGGGCTGCACGCCGCAGCAGTATATATATTGGACCGGGCTGCACGCCGCAGCAATATACAAATATTAGATCGGGCTGCACGTCGCAGCAGTATATAAATTTTGGATCGGGCTGCATGCCGCAACATTATACTAATTCGGATACTTATACCTTATAGACACATGTATATGTCTCCATATATTGAGATGGTTGTACACCGTTGTGGTACGAGTGAGGATTAGTCAGCGTGGGACCTTGATGAGATAAATGTGGACTGGTGATCGGAGTACTTACTATAGTGATGACTTACCTGTGGGGGGTTTGCCTTAGAACGGTTTTGTTCCTCACGTGCCTGTTCCAGGAACCACGTGAGAAGGCCTATACACATGTTGGTCCAGCATCTTTACTTAACTAGCCCAGGACTCCCTCTCAATTCTGATGTGGGATATTTGGAGACCTACAGTGCCTGTTCCAGGAACCACTGTACTCCGCCCACCAACAAGGATTCAACGTCCTCGTTGAGGGTACCCAACGCATCGTACTTAGAGAGTCGGCTCTGATACCAATTGTAACGACCCGGCCCAACATCGTAGATATTGTCCGCTTTGGGCCACGCCCGCACGGTTTTGGTCCTCCTCCAGCCCAAGACTAGGGAAAACGCGTCTACCAATGTTGTCCAAGGCTTTTACTTAACTAGCCCAGGACTCCCTCTCAATTCGGATGTGGGATATTGTCCAAAGCGGACAATAACTACGATGTTGGGCCGGGTCGTTATAGGAGTACTTACTATAATAATGACTTACCTGTGGGGGTTTGCCTTAGAACTGTTTAGTGATAGAACAAGAGTTCTTACTTTCAGTTATTGTTTATTATTATTACTCACTAAGTCGAACTCTATTCGCCCATTCAAATCGATGTTTTACCATAACCCAGGCTTAGGGCAAAAATCCCCCATTAATCCTTCTATTTACATTGAAATAATTGAGGATTCTAAGATAAAATCACGTATTTAGACCATAAAACTTACCTCCGATGATTACCCGATGAAATCCCATTTCTCTCTAAGAACTCAAAAATGGAGGTTTTATGTAAATGGGTCGCGAATGAACTGTTCTAGTTTTTAATATTTCTGACAGGCATTTAACACTATGCGATCACAACCTTTAGCTCGTGATCGCGATGTACAAAATTGGGACGGCTGAATTTCTTTCTACGCGATTGCAGCCTTTGGCCCGCGATCGCAATTACCAACCTTATACCCCTACGCAATCGCAACACTCCCGCCGCGATTGCACAGCTTCCAGACTCGACCTTACGCGATCGCGTGAACTCAACTGCGATCGCATTGCCTTCAATCCTTGCCTTATGTGATCGCAGACATAACCTCACGATCGCGATGTACCCAAACAATACCTTACGCTATCGCAAGGGACACTTCGCGTGCGCGAAGAACAAAATGTCTGCATTTTTATTGCAGCAGATCAGCAGTGCCTTTTGGCACAAAATGGTATGTTTGGACCCCCGGATTAATCCCGAGACACCCGGGACCCCAACGAAAACAACCAACCTACTCCAAAACATGATACAAACTTGTTCCAATCATAAAAACATGCCCTTAAACACAGAAATCATCAAATCAAGGCAAATTCAAACCTAAGTGTCAACTAGAACTTCCGAAAATAACATCCAATCAAAAACTTGACCAAACGACGTCCGAATAACCTAAATATTTGCAGATATATCCAAAATCACCTAACAGGGCTACTACAACTGTCGGAACTCTATTCCGACTCCCAGATCAAAATCTCACCTACCGTTCGGATTTCGCCAACATTCAAACTTTGCCAATTCAAGCCTAAAACTATACCGGACCTCCAAATTTAATTCCGATCGTTTTCCTAAGCCACAAATGACCTCCCGAAGCTGACCGAATCATTAGAATTCGATTCCGAGCTCTCTAACTCACAGATCAACCTCCGGTTGACTTTTCCCATTTATTCCTTCTTCTAAGAGACTATTTGTCTCAATTCCAACCAAACTCAATCCGAATTGACTCAAACTCACCGAACATACATATTGAAACATTGACAAGCATATAATGGGGAAAACGGGGTGATAAATCACATGATGACGGGCCAGGTCGTCACATTCTCCCCAACTTAAGCAAATGCTCGTCCTCGAGCGGACCAAGAGGTTTACTAGAAGTAAGCCAATAGCTTAATGACCTTATCAAACATATATTTGGGGCGATCCCACATCACCCTATATCATATAAGTCTGGTACACACTATAGCTGGAATTTCACAGCCCATCCGAACCACATACCACATTGCACTTTTCGAAATCACATACCAATCCTAATCTCATGCCTATACTCAGGATACACACGATCCAACTGTAATAGCCCATACTCGCCACTCTGGGTGGGATCAAATGATGTATCAAACAACCCAATCGCTCGAGACGATGGTCTCTAATCACAACAATTGGCCACAATAACCAAATACTAGCAGAAAAACCTTTCTCACTAGATATAGTCTTATTCCAACACTTTCATATCCTGCCCACGGCAACTGAACACGCGATATATCGAACCCATCTCTCAGGTCAACCATTCATGAATCCATTTCCCTTTTAACAGATACCACAACAGGTTTCAGAGCCAAATCTCGATATTACCTTTCTAACCAACTGAAATCACATATGCTTGCACTCATTAATGACTCAAATGATCATTTCGGTTATAACACACCACCCTGGTGATATGACACCTCAACACCGACCTAAACCGCGACGACCACAACACAGGCTCCAATAAGAAACGTCTGAATATACTCAAATCATGACAACTGACTCTAACAACACAGCTGTAATTCAATTCCTCTGTACCATCGTTACATAGAATTGAGATCCTGTCTCTCATCATAGGAATAGTGTACATGACTCCTTTTCGAAAGGTTATAACATCACGTGGCCTTGCCACGGCTCATGATTCTGTCCAAACACTATAACTCATAAGCACCTCAAGTCACCATGCTCAGAATGGTCAGCCACGCACAGATCTAGGTCTAAACCAAGCAATCAATCTCACCCACGGTGAAACAATTAATAATTGCTATCAAATCCTAAAAGGACACAACCGATGTGCTATTCGCCGAGCGATACCCAATACGGACCTTTCCTCAGAGGCCAGGAAGTATTGCATACAAAGTAACATATAATTAAGACTATTCTCACATTACATTGTTGTGGCGTGCAACCCGCTCCAATGACATACCCGTGGCGGCGTGCCACCCGATCTAGATACCATACATGTGGCGGCGTACCACCCGATCCAGATACTATACCTGTGGCAGCGTGCCACCCGGTCCACGCATAAATCTAGCAAAAGGGAACGCACATCGGGTTAGGTTGCTCATTACAATAAACATATATAGCCTCAAGCTCGGCCACAAGAAATGCATCCGACAAAGTTCCTCAATACCAATACTGAATCAATGGTAGGAACCTCTACACTGGCATTCGCCATGATGGCCCAACTGACAAAACAATACCTACCAGCTGTCCGCTGGTCCTAGGGTACAACTACCCTGCTGGAACATAATCTGATGCACTCTGCTACGCAATTTGTGGCATTTTTGACATAGTCCATATCACGTTAGTCTAGACAACCCGACTTATGACAACCAGTCTGCAACCAAATATCCTAGCCCAAATTCATCATATCAGGCAAAAAGAGAGCTGCTAGGGCTTCCAATTTCCAATAACCGCTAAGTGGTGTCGATACACATGATATACAACCACTGCATAGGCGGATTACGAGAACTCCTAGTCTCGAACACATATATAGCACATGAATCATTGTGCCTGATTCCACACTCCACAGTACAAATACACAACGCACATCAAGCATCCATTCATACCACGAAAGCCATTCAGGAATTTCACTATGCCATCAACGACTCAATTATCACAGTCGATCCAACAAGAGAATACCGCAATACCACTGGATATTATCAGCTTACATTACCTACCCTTTTTGAACATATACCCTGCCAAATCACTAGAATAACAGTACCATTTTTCCTTAATCACCAGAAAGATCGGTTCTTAAATTATCTGCAGCTTCCCGAGCTGCTCCAGAATTCTAATGACTTACCATTATATTATGGACTGAACTCAAACCTTGAACATGCCATTATCAACTTTCCATAACACATCATATATACCATGCCACACTAAGATAACATGGAAACTTCTATCCCTCTCCTATGTTGCAAACATCGACGCACTCAACTAGTCAAGGACTTTCATGATCCCATATAGAAGAAAAATCATTACACATTCCAAGCTTCGCATACCAACAGAAAATATACTTATTTTCAGACCATGGTAAAACACATCACATACTCTTCCTTCCAACTTGTTGCATAAGTTTAACTGCCAGGACTGAGTCCTTTTACCCACACCGATCTACGCAACTGCCAGCACTCAAGATCTTTGCTGCACTATACCTGTAAGACTCATTACCTCGAACACGTACCAAGAATTAATCGTATCCTTATCATACCATTTCAGTTTATCATCAAGTTGTTCCATTTACCCAATTTCCTATATGATTCATCTTTAATTTAATATTAGCCTTTACTGTAGCACCACGATACCTCAACTCATGTTACCACACGAGACTCGTACATAAGACCACACAGTCTTAAGACCCATAGGCCACTGAATAGTATCTCCATGTTTCCCAGAAGTACCACTTTCTATAATACTTTATTTTGAAGAACTTCCTGCGATTTTGAATTTGTTATCATCACCTACCAATATGGATACATAGAATTCCATCATTCACATGATATAACACAAGCCTTGATCTTTTCTAACAAAATCGCCGTCTTTAGCCACATACACAATCTTAAGACACCTGACTGTTACAACCAAAATCTTGAACACCACAAGACTATTATCGGGCGTCATGCACCCTTATTCATTTATAATTCGACTGTCTTATTTAACAGAACCACTCGTGCCTTGTTAGAATTCTGACATCGCAGAACATGATTACATGCAGATACAATTAGCTATATTTCTTTTCTATACACCGAACATTCCTTACCAACAGCAATTCAAAATATCCTAGTATTTCTTCATATCTACGAAGCACCATAACCTTGTCATAATATTCCCAACATACTTAAAGAAACACCCAACATAGCACACAATAGTGCAATCAGTTAAATAATAGCAACCTCCCCAACTTGGCTCGGAGCCATACATCAAAGCACTTTTAGCCACTCGTGGCATTCTTACTCAAATGATGCCACAATGTTATAGTGAGATTAAACTCAAGTCATTTACAAGCCCCAACAGAGACTCAAATCATCAGAGACCTTGACTTTTCTGCAATTCTTGCATTTATACGCACACAACGGTTAAGCCCATTCCTTAGGTGACAAAATCTTTTCTAAGTCTCAAATTTTCCAAAATTTTTGGCAGAGTTTCCTTTGTAATATGGCCTATCCACCTGCCAGAGAATCACCAAAACCATCCTAACAATACTTCGGCAATTTGACAAGACATCACAATGTACATAGTACAACACATTCGACCTCTCTGAGTCTGAACTCATACTACCACGCGTAACGCACTTTACCTTTCCACTAAGAGACATGAACATATTCACCACGCCCATAGCTAGGGATACACAATGAATCACAATAAGAGTCTAACACCTAACAGCTCATCCATTATCAAGCTAGTTTCAACAATTTGGGACAATACTGGTCATATAATCTTCATAATATCAGTTTGCAGAATCAACAGCTTGGTGCTCAAGCCATAGACAAAGATTTGGCCTCAAGTACTCCCGACTGGCCCAACATGAACTCACGAAGATTATATCTCGTCCCTCGATCGGGGAATCACAAGCCATCAAGGCACATATACTACCGAGCGCTTGCGAGCACATTCAAACGTGTGGAAGGAATTTCAAGAATCATTTTTTCAAGCTGAATCAAGTACGCACGATAAGAATTCCAAGATTGTGAAGTGTTTCCTAAAAGGTTTGCAGCCTTCCGAGGATAAGCACATGCATCCCCGTACCGATCCACGAGACTCTACCAACCGGCTCATGACTCATGAGGCCTAGTAACCTTGGCTCTGATACCAACTTGTCACGACCCCAAACCCGGTCGTGATGGTACCCAGCACATGGCAAGCCCAGCCCGACCAATCAACAGAAACACGGAGTTATCAGCTCACATTTAACCCTTTTTAAGCATAAACAACGATAGAATAATAATAAAAAAATGCCCAAACGCTGGGATTAGACATCCCAAACCAGTACAACCTCCCAACGGAACATGAGTCACAAGTCATGAGCCTCTACCAGAATTTATAAGTTGTGATATTGTATACAACTGTGCGCAAGTGTGGGATAGACAGAACAAAAATAAAGATAAACTGGAAAGTCAGGTCCTGCAGACGCTGGCAGCTACCTCAACTATCCAAAGTAATCTCCAAGCAGCTATAGACTCAGATCTGCTGCGATATACCTAGATCTGCACACAAGGTGCAGGGAGTCGTTGTGAGTACTTCCAACTCAGCGGTAATAAAAGTAAATTATGCTGATGAAAAGAAAACCACACAAAGCACTATCTCATGCTACACAATACAGAACTATTTTTAAACTTCAATACACTATCATTTTATTCCCTTTCAGCATATAAGAGTAGATTATTTAGAAATCTCATTTTTATCTTTCTTTCTTTCATGATAACATACTAATACCTGGGTACAACCTCAAGCAGTGCAAGTCTGCACTCAAATCAGCCCCTTGGGATCAGCACTCCTTAACAGTTTCCACCAAGGAATCTGGTCAATAAGGCAAATAATGCATGTATGCCAGTAACGTATGAGTGCTAAATGTTATGCCACGTAGTACAAGTAAACCAATGTTTGTATGCCATATAATTCATATGACGCTGTGGCATACAGCCCGATCCATGCAAAGGTGCCCGTGCTCACTGTGGGGGTTCAGACTCCGGAGGGGCTCCTACAGCCCAAGCACAATATCAATATCACACCTGCTGCGGCGCACAGCACGATCCATATACTACTGCGGCATGCAGTTCGATTCATGCATGTATATGCATATGCTCACATAAATCGTCATGCCCTCACATATGGCCCTCGGCCCCAATCAGTCTAACGAATAATCAAGAAAGCCCCTCGGGCAACAGTATCATATTAGCTCACAACTAGAAATGTCATTAAGCCCTTGTTCAAGTTTTTCATACCCTTATAAAAATGCTGAGTAGCAAAATACCATTTAAAACCTTAGATTGAGACAAAAATATGCACAGTGTTATCAAGACAGTGATACCAATCTCTGAAGGATTCAAATAATCGGCACGAAGTCCAAGCATGATAATCAATCCAATTCATGATAATAAATCTTTATTAGGATGTCAATTCAATTTCAAGCAATTAGGTGTTATTATTTATTAAGTGGGACGGACCAAGTCACAATCCCCAATGGTGCTCTACCCCACGCCTGTCATCCAGCATGCGAGTCACCTCAATACAGCACCAGGATATGCAAGTCTGGGATTACTAACCCTCATGACATCATTTACAAGTATTACCCACCTCGATCCGGTGAAAACTCAAGCTCGCGACGCCATAGCTCCTCGAACCGGCATCCACGCACGTCAAAACTAGCCAAAATTAGTAAATATATATAAAAATAGGCTTATGGAACATTACTCAATCGAAACAACTCAAATTACACCAAAACCACAAAGTTGCCAAAACCCGACTTTCGGTACGCTTCTCGAAAAATTATGAAACTTACATTTTCGGGTTCCTTATCTAAACACGAGTCCATACATATAACGTTTATCAAATCGGACTCCGTTTGCCCATTCAAATCGATGTTTTACCATAACTCAGGCTTAGGGCAAAAATCCCCCATTAATCCTTCCTTTTACAGTGAAATAATTGAGGGTTTTAAGATAAAATCACGTATTTAGACCATAAAACTTACCTCCGATGATTACGTGGTTAAATACCCTTCAATTCCCGTCACTTTGCTCTCTAAGAACTCAAAAATGGAGGTTTTGTGTAAATGGGTCGCGAATGAACTGTTCTGGTTTTTAATATTTCTGACAGGCATTTAACAGTATGCGATCGCAGCCTTTGGCTCGCGATCGTGATGTAAAAATTGGAACGGCTGAATTTCCTTCTACGCGGTCGCAGCCTTTGGCCCGTGATCGCAATGACCAACCTTATACCCTTACGCGATCGCAACACTCCCTCCGCGATCGCACAGCTTCCAGACTCGACCTTACGCGATCGCATGAACTCAACCGCTATCGTATTGCCTTCAATCTTTGCCTTACGCGATAGAAGACATAACCTCGCGATCGCGATGCACCCAAACACTACCTTACGCGATCGCAGGGGACACTTCACGGTCGCGAAGAACAAAATGTCTGCATTTTTATTGCAGCAGATCAGCAGTGCATTTTGGCACAATATGGTCCGTTTAGACCCCCGAATTAATCCCGAGGCCCCTGGGACCCCAACGATAACCACCAACCTACTCCAAAACACGATACAAACTTGTTCCAATCATAAAAACATGCCCTTAAACACGAAAATCATCAAATAAAAGCAAATTCAAGCCTAAGTTTCAACTAGAACTTCCGAAAACAACATCCAATCAAAACCCCGACAAAACGATGTCTGAATGACCTGAAATTTTGCAGACATATCCAAAATCACCTAGCGAAGCTACTGCAACTATCGGAATTCCATTCCGACTCCCGGATCAAAATATCACATATCGATCGGATTCCGCCAAAATTCCAACTTTAGCCAATTCAAGTCTAAAACTACACCAGACCTCCAAATTTAATTCCGATCATTCTCATAAACCACAAATGACTTCCCGGAGCTGACCGAATCATCAGAATTCGATTCCGAACTCTCTAACTCATAGGTCAACCTCCGATTGACTTTTCCCATCTATTCCTTCTTCTTAGAGACTATTTGTCTCAATTCCAAAAAAACTCAATCTGAATTGATTCAAACTCACCAAACATACATATTGAAAAATGAACAAGCATATAACGGGGAAAACGGGGTGATAACTCACATGATGACGGGCCGGGTCATCACAGAACTAGATTGATTTTTACAAAATTATCCTAATACCTTTTAACCTTTTAACCCTGAGTTATTAACTAATTTCCAAATTTTAGCCACTAACTATTTATCAAATGAAATTAAAACCTATCTAACAATCAACTAGTAACAATCGAGCAAATAATTTAAACTGATTATTATCCAAGTAATAAGTAATGAATTTAACAAAATCATTTCTAACAAAAATATCAAAGTTTTAGGACTAACAGTTAACAGAATCAAACTAATCCAAACATCTAATTATTACCCTAATTTTCTATCAGTATCAACTACTCATCAGAATTTATTTACTAAAAATTTATTCTGTTTTGTTTCAATGCGGCATCGGTTGTAACGAGCAAGAAATTAAAAATAACAAGCAAAAATCTAAAACAAAATCAAGAAACAAAGAAACACATGCACACATAAATAAAGAGGAAAATCAGAAGAAAAGGAACGAGACACTTAGCTTTTATTTTTTTGGATTTTCTTTCTTTCTTTTCTCGCTTAAGACACTTCCAGGACCCAGAAACCCTTTGCAATATTTCTTTATTTTTCAGACACTGTCAAACCCTTTTGTTTTGATATTTTAGTTTTTCTATGATTTTTAGGGATTAAGAACCTTAGGATGAGGCTGAGGATTATTAGAGGATGTCACAGATCGGATTTGAAGTGGTTTGAATGAAAGGCAGCTCGTCGCAACTAGGTTTTCGGCAATGTTCAATCCAATATTCGAAGGGCTGGGGTGTCATTCGAAGGAAAAGAGATGGAGGGGTGTGAAGAGGAACTAAGGCAGTTTCGGGGTGTATTTTTAGGAGTTATTAGTGGAGAGGTTGTCTCCCGCCGGTAGGGTTCCGGCGGGGTCGGCTAGGGGAGACGGGTGAAATGGACGGGGAAGGGGGTATTTTTGATATATTAAAAAGGGGACGATTAATCTTGGCCGTTGGATTAATCAAACCAATGGTCCAGATCCTCCGCCTTAAAACGATGTCGTCTCGTTTAAGTGACGATTGGATCCTGGCCATTGGATTGATTAAATTAACGGTCCAGATCTTTCACCTTAAAACGACGTCGTCTCCTTTAAGGTTAATGGACCGGGTAGGGGGAAAATGGGTTGGACCTCGCCTGGGCCTGGGCGTGACCGACTGGGTCAACTTGCTTGGGCCTGAGCCTTTATTCTTGTCTGGGCCCAATTAACCCTTCTTCTCTATATTTGTATTTGTTTTCATTTCGTATTTCTTTTCCCTTTTTTGTGGTATTTCTATTGTATTTTCTTTTATGTTTTGTATTCATTTCTCTTTTTTTTTATTTTTTTATTTTGTTTTCCTTTGGATTCTTCTGATATTTTTAAATTTTGAAATTAATAATAAACAAATTCTATATATTTATTTAATATCCATTCCAACTAAAACCCTAAAAATGTATCTTTTTATTTTCTTTAATTTGTGAAATTAAAATTGACTAAAATGTGAACTTTTAAAAATCCTAATGCCTATACTATTTTTTGTATTTTTCAATATGAATTATTATGCACATAAATGCACAAATACCAAAAAATGACACCAATTTATAACAAATTGTAAGAAATTGCCTTGTTCAAATTTTTAGGAATAATTTGCTTAAGGCAAAAATCACGTGCTCACAAACATCATAATGTATATCAACAATATAAATCTCATTACTACATATATTATATTATCAAAATTGATACAAGGACATGTGTTGCACCTATTCGAATCATGACACATAGAAATATACCTTGCACCGACATACACATAATACATCCAATTTAGTCTTCCTGAGTCTGAACTCATACCACCGCAAGTATTGCGCTTAACTTTCCAACTATGAGATACAAAACTATTCTTCACGCACCCATAACTCGGGGCTACACAACAGATCACAATAGGAATCTAACACCTAACTGTTCATCTATTATCCTGCAAACTTCCTCGTCACTACCAAGATCACGTAGATATATCTCACGGTATGAACATACTCATCACATGGATATCCAGCCGCCATTACCACAATTAGGGACAACACTGAACATATAAATTCAAATCACTTGTTCACACAATCAGCACCTTGGTGCTCGAGCCATAGGAAAAGATACGGCCTTAAGTCCTCTTAACTGGCCCAACATGAACTCACGGACATTACATCTCGCCCCTCGATCGGGGAATCACAAGCCATCAAGGAAAATATATTACTAAGCGCTCGCGTGCGCATACAGAGTGTGGAAGGAATTTTAAGAGTTATATCTCAAGATGAATCTAGTACGTACGATAAGAATTCCAAGAATGGGATGTTTTCCTAAAGGTTCCGCAGCCTCTCATGGAGAAATACATGTGTCCCCGTATGTCATGAGGCCTAGTAACCTAGGCTCTGATACCAACTTGTCACGACCCCAAACCCGATCGTGATGGTTCCCAACACTAATGCCAGGCAAGCCCGACCATTCACTCTCTCAACCCGAGCATGAAGCTCAAAACCAATTAACAAAGTAATTAAATCAAATACCAGTTCTCATAGTTGAGATACTCGATGAAAACAATACGAAACTCTAACATAATTGTAACTCCGAGAAGACCTGGGGTCATGAGTCCAGAGCCTCTAAAACCAACTGGATAACAATATCTGAACGAGAATACACAAGTTTGGGGATGTATATATAAATAAAACTGAAATAGGAAGAGTAGTCAGATCCTGTGAACGTCAAGCAGCTACCTCAACAACTCTGATAAGCTCTAAAGACAAAGACTGCTCAGCTAAGCTTCCAGTGCACCTGAATCTACACATAAGGTACTGGGAGTAGGGGTGAGTACTTCCAACTCAGTGAGTAATAATCATATAAAATGTCTGAAGATAAGAGATCCACGAAATGCCACAAAGTAAAGCTAAAACTAACAGTCCAACACTTTACTACGAATCAACATCAAAAACAACTTCAATTATATCAGTCAAGTAAGATGCAAGGATGCAATGCAATGCACATGAACTCATTGTGGCGTATAGCCCGATCCATTAAACATCGATGGCGCTCACTGGGGGTTTGTACAGACTGCGGAGGGGCTACTTCATCCCAAGTGCAATATAATCATGTCATTTGATACGGCGTGCAGCCCGATCCATACTCAACCCACAGTATGCATATGAGTCATCTAACAGATTCAATTAATTTCCCAGTTTCCAATTTATTAAGAAGAATATACTTTAGATATTTAATTTTAGGAAAAGCGACTTAGCATTTTATAACAGTGATTAAACACAGGACTGAGATCAATCATTCTACAAAGCATGCTATCACAATAGTATTCCTCCTCTAGGGATGCTACTGACCGGCACAGGGCCCCAAACATGGCAATAAGCACAGATATATTCAATATAAGGTGCGTATCAGTCACCAATATAGAAGCATTCTTGTTCGGGATGGACCAAGTCACGATCCCTAGTCATAATCAATCACGTACCTGCCTTGGGGTGCGAGTCACGCCCTAATATAGCATCACAATGTGATAAACCGGGGTTTCAAACCCGTAGACCAACATCTATACAAACTACTCACCTCTAACCAGCCGTAGACTGCTCCGTAATGCCTTTTCCTTTCGTATCGACCTCCTCACGTGTCAAATCTAGTCAAAACCACACCGAATAATAAATATGGGTTAAAGAAACATAACCCAATCAAAAATACTCAAAAAGTACTAAAATTCACGAAGTTGGTAACTCCCGAGCCCCGGGCCCACTTCTCGAAAAAATTCAAAAATCACACCAATGGATTTCTCGTCTCGCCACGAGTCCGTACATATAATATTTTTCAAAATTTGAGTTCAAATGCTCCTTTAAATTCCATTTTTACATCACAATTTCTCAAGCCCTAACTTACCCCACCTTAGTGATTTTCCACTAATTTCTACGATAAATTAACCACAAACTCGAATAATTAAGTCAAGAAACTAACCTCCAATTGATTCTCAGTCAAATCCCTTGAAAATTCTTGTCCAAAGCTCTTTAGGAGGTTAAAAATGGTAAAAATAATGAATGGGTCGCAGATGAATTAACCTTTAAAAATTATTCAGACGCCCAGTGATTACTCTTTGCGATCGCGGCCCCAGGCACGCGATCGCGAAGCACAAAATTTCCCATTCCCAAAAATTGCATTATGCGATTGAGACATTGACCATTTGATCGCGTTGACTTGCCTCCCCAAACTACGCGATCGCGTCCTTTATTATGCGAACGCGTAGAACACCAACTCAGAACTATGCGAACGTGACACCTAGGATGCAAACACGAAGAACAAAACTTAGGCTCCCCAAAAACCTCTACGCGATCGCGTCCTTACCCTCGCGATCGTAGTGAACAAATTTCACTGCTACAGCTGCTGCAATTTTTTGCATTTACACCAAGTCTCAAACTTTCCGATAGACCGTCCGAAACTCACCGAGCCCCCCGGACCTCTACCAAAATGATCAACATATCCCATAACCTCATACAAACTTATTCCAATCATCAAAACACGTCCAACAACACTAGAACCATTAAAATACATCGGATTCAAGCCTAGTTTATCAAATTCTTCCAAAACTCACATACGGTCTGAAACCCAAACAAACGACGTCCGAATGACCTGAAATTTTGCACACATATCCAAAATTACCAAATGAAGCTACTGTAACTCTCGGAATTCCATTCCGACTCCTGGATCAAAATATCACCTATCAACCAAAATTCACCAAAATCCAACCTTGGCCAATTCAAGCCTAATTCTATACCGGACCTCCAAATTGAATTCCGACTTCACTCGTAAGTCACAAATCATCCCCCCAAACTAGTCGAATTATCAAAAATCCATTCTGAGCCCTCTAACTCATAAGTCAACAATCGATTGACTTTTCCAAACTAACCTTCTCATAAAGAGACAAATTATCTCATTTCTAACCGAACTCTATCTGAAATTACTTCAAATTCTCAAAACACATATAGTGAAACATATAGGAGCATAAAACAGGGAAAACGGGGCAGTAACTTTCGTGATGATGGGTCGGGTCATTACAATAGTATGTCATGCCAGATTGGCTATGCATTTATTTGACCGAGATAGGTCGACCCGACTGTGAGGATGATTTTCTTGTTATGAATCGGGTTGCACACCGCAGCGTTGATATATTGATATTGAGGCTGAGAGCCTGTTTTAAGCCAAGATATGGCTGATATTGCGTTTGGGCTGTAGGAGCCCCTCCGGAGTCTGTATACACCCCCAGTGAGCACCATCGACGTTAAATGGATCGGACTGCACGATGTAGTGGGTACCAGAGTATATCGTCATATGCATTGCATTGTATTCATATTTTTGTGCATTTTTCATTGTTGTGGTTATTTTTTGGGATATTTATTTGTTGTTATCATATTATCTGATCACTTTTAAAGAGGAGGAATTTGAGACAACGGTAACAGTGGCACTATATGATGTAAACGGGTCAGGTAACAATGGATGACCAGGAACAAGAACATTGCCTGTAGGGCAAGCTTATAAGCTAAATTATGCATACTAATTTGTGCCCGAGGGGCTGACTTTTGTGCTGACTTTCACTACATGTTCCGCATTTAACTACTTAACTGATTAGAAAAGATATTCCTAAAAGAGGTTTTGAACTGAGTGAAGATATTTTTTAAAGGATTTTTTTACGTTTTCCTTGTTTTCTCAACGGTTACACTAAACCATATAGCACGTTGATTTGCTTTACATGGTTTATTGCTACTCAGTTATTATTTACTCTTAATACCACTGAGTTAGAAGTACTCACTTTACTCCCTGCACTTCGCATGCAGTTGCAAGAATTGTTCACCCGGTAGCGGGTTATTAGCTGATTGAAGGCATACTACTGTAGCTGAGCAATGTGACCCGCCAGCGTCTGCGGCACCACACTTCATCTTTAAGTTTCTAGACTTTTATTTTTTCTATATAATATTGGCCTTATAGTAGGGTTCCTACTTCTTAGATACTCGTGACTTGTGACACCCTGGTCGGGTTATGTTGGGTTGTAAACTGTGATGATCCAGCCCGTCATCGTGTGAGTTATCACCTTTTTATCCCCGTTAAATGCTTGTTAATGTTTCAATATGCATGTTTGGCGAGTTTGAGTCAATTCGGATTGAGTTTAGTTGGAAATGAGACCAAAGAAAAAGTCTCTTAGAGGAATGAATAGTTGGGAAAAGTCAACTGGATGTTGACTTGTGAGTTAGAGAGCTCGAAATCAAATTTTCATGATTCGGTCAGCTCCGGGAGGTCATTTATGAGCTAGGAGAGCGATCGGAAGTGATTTGGAGGTCCAGTGTACTTTTAGGCTTGAATTGGCTAAAGTTGAATTTTGGCGATATCCGATCGGTATGTGAGATTTTGATCCGTGAGTTGGAATGGAATTCCGACAGTTGCAGTAGCTCCTTTAGGTTATTTTGGATGTGCCTGCAAAATTTCAGGTCATTCGGAGGTCGTTTGGTCGGGTTTTTGATCGAATATCGGTTGCGGAAGCTTGAATGAAAACTTAGGCTTGAATTTGCTTGGATTCGATGTTTTCCGTGTTTGAGGGCATGTTTTTATGGTTGGAACAAGTTTTTATCGCCTTATGGAGTATGTTGGTGGTTTTTGTTGGGGTCCCGGGGGCCTCGAGATGAATTTGGGGGTCCAAACGGACCATGTTTTGCAAAAGTCAGCAGCTGAATTGCTGCAATATCTGCTGAAGAAGTATGTTCTTCACGTTCGCGTAGGGGGTCACGCGTTCGCGAAGAGTATCGGAGATTGTTCATCGCATTCACGATAGGTGGAACACAAACGCGTCGGGTCAGGTCCGGAGGCATCGCGTTCGCGGGGTGTGGCACGCGTTCATGTAGGTTTGGGCGATTGGGCATCGCGAAAGCGGCTAGAAGCACGCGTTCGTGTAGAGTAAATCCGGAGGCTACAATTTTTGTTCATCACGAACGCGTGGGTAGTGTCGCGTTCGCGAAGGCTTAAATGCCTGGGCAGAGACTTTAATTCCAGAACATTTCATACGCTTAAATGCCTGGGCAGAGACTTTAATTTCACTCTTAAAACTCCATTATTGAGCCCTAGAGAGAGAAAAGTGACGGGAAATAGCTGGGATTTCATTAGGTTATCATCGGAGGTAAGTTTTGTGGTTTAATTATGTGTTTTTATCATGAAATCCTCCTATATTTTACTGAAATTGGATGAAATTAAGGGGGAATTTAGCCTAAGCCAAGGCTTTGGTAAAATGTGGATTTTAGTGGGCAAACAGAGTCCGATTTTGGAAAACTTTATATGCATAGACTTGTATTGAGACGAGGATTCTGAATATGTAACTTTTGTAATTTTTCGATAAGCGTACCAAAAGTCGGGTTTTGATAACTTTGTGGGTTTTGGTGCAAATTGAGTTATTTCGAATGGGTTTTATCTAATTAGCCTATATTGATGTATTCTCATTGATTTTGAGCAGATTCAACATTCGAGGTGGTTGAATTGCTAGGAAAGTGCAAGGTAGACTAAGGTTTCTACCAGGTTGAGGTGAGTGGTGATAGTAAATAATGTACTAAGGGTTTGAAACCCCGTACTAGCACTTCACAGTGCTATGTTGAGATGAGACACACGTCTTGTGACGGGCGTGGTGACATTGTGATTGGGGAATTGGGCTTGGTCCTTTTCGACTAATAGTATATTGTAAATTGTGACTGAGAATGGGATTATAACCGTGTAATTGGGCTAGTAGCCATGTTTGGGGCCTTATGCCGATTTGTAGAGCTAGGTGACCCCTATATCATATCGAAATCTTACACTCAGCCGTAAAATTAGCTGAATAGCATATCGAGAGCCAGTATTAAATATGTACTATGAGAGATAGACTACTTAGGGTGGAAATTCCCTGATTTAGCTGAGTGGTCCTGAAAGGTCAATTCTATACTGATTGGGAGAGTGTCGAGGACCCATTATGAGGTAATATATATATATATATATATATATATATATATATATATATATATATATATATATATATATATATATATATATATATATATATATATATATATATATATATATATATATATATATATATATATATATATATATATATATATATATATATATATATATATATATATATATATATATATATATATATATATATATATATATATATATATATATATATATATATATATATATATATATATATATATATATATATATATATATATATATATATATATATATATATATATATATATATATATATATATATATATATATATATATATATATATATATATATATATATATATATATATATATATATATATATATATATATATATATATTGGATCGGACTGCACGTCGCAGTAGTATATGTGTGGCTCAGGCTACACGCCGCAGCATTATAGCGCTTGGACCTAGGGAGCCCCTCCGAAGTCTGTATACACCCCAGTGAGCGCCGTCGATGTTAAATGGAGCGGGCTGCGCGCCGCAGCGTTATATGTATTGGAGCGGGCTGCACGCCGCTGCATTATACTTATACATATCCATATACGTACTTAAATACTTATACATTATAGACATATGTATATATTTATATACATTGAGTTGGCTGTACACCGTAGCGGTACGAGTGAGGATTTAGTCAGTGTGGGTCCTTGTTGAGATAGATGTGGACTGGAGATGAGAGTATTCACCGTAGTGATGACTTACCTGTGGGGGGTTGCCTTAGAACTATTTAGTGATAGTATTGGAGTTCTTATTTTCAGTTATTGTTTATTATTGTTACTCACTGAGTTGAAATATACTCACCCCACTCCCCTGCACTTTTTGTGCAGATTCACAGGTGCCTGAGAAAAGTTGAGTTGTTGGAGCTGCTTACTCATATCTACTTTTGCGGAGACTACGAGGTAGCTGCCGGCATCCGCAGAACCTGTTTTCTCCTTCCTTATCATTTTGTTGCTTTCATTTTGCTTAGGCTGGTTTGTTTAGGATGTTTATTCTGTAGAGGCTCATACTTGTGACACCACGATTTGGTTGGGACCGTATTTGTATGCTTCTACTATTACGTTTATCACGTTGATATGAACACTTGCTATTTAAGTTTAACTTGATCACCTGAAACTAATAATTGGTTAGTTTAATAGATAACATGGTCGGGTTTGCCTAGCATTGTGTTGAGCGACATCACGACCAGGATTTGGGTCGTGACATAAACACTAATTATTATTGTCATTAAGTTGTACTAATCGATTTACCCATGGTTGATAAATGTTAAAGAAACAAACTGGGATAACTGACTGGTCTTGTCTTCACGAGAGGCGCCATAACAACCGGGTTTGAGAGTTGGATCGTGACAAAAACATGAGTTGGGACTCATTTTTAGGCTAGCTCTTTTGTTTAAGTTCTCTGTTTACATATTCATGTGTTTGTAGAAATCATGACTTTAGGAGTACTTGAGGCTGGCAGTTTATTTTTTTTTTTTTAATGAGCAACAAATATTTGTCTGCTTATGAATATGTCCTCTTTTCATTCTTTGATGTTTGGACAAAGTGTGATATGTTAAACTATATTCTTTTTTCTCTGAAAAAAACTCAACTTTTTAATTTTAAAAAAAATATTAGAGGTCATAGCCTATGAGTCTAAACAATTCTCATGTAACTTAAAGTAAATTTTTTTCTTCAAACTGGTATAAATCAGTAATTAGTTTAGTTCAAGACCAAGTTGTGACTCTCCCATGATTTTACTAGTCACACAAAATTTGTATAGAGCTAAATTTATCTTCAATTCAATTGCAAAAAAGAGTGTTAATCTTTATGTGTTTCTTCTTACTAAGTGTTAGAATTATCTTTAGGTGAAAGATTCTTTTTATGCGTTTAGGTTTTCTTTTTAAGGTGAAATAACTGCTAGTGTGCTTAATCATTGAGTGACAACACTTTCTTAACTTTTAATAAATTAAGAGTTGAACGAAGTATAATTTGATTTTGTTTAATTGTCATGGCATGCTTGACTAACTAAGAGCTATTAGGAAAGAAAGTCTTTTATTGAACATTTCTTGTGCTTTAATGAATAACTATAAGGAAGTATTGGATTTAACATTGGATTGTAGAAAATGTAATGCTAAGAATATAGTAGACGACAATTGAGCTAAAAAAGGATAACTAAGTATTCCATTGCTGATAGGTAAAGGCATAACCTTTGAAAAGTGATTAATATTCAGTTAAATCTAATAAGGCTTTAATTTTAGGTTGTTAGAAGTCATGTATAATTTTCCTTTTTTTATGACCTAAAAATCATTCTTATAACATTCTTATAATTTGGCTATGAATCCGATAGTTGCTTCTTACACGTTAGTTATTTTAAATACATATATACTAAATATCTTGTATATGGGTTAAAATTTATCTATATATATAAAGGTGTTAAGAATAGAATTCTACTTGGAGTGAATGTCTATCTTGTGGAGAGTTTTACTTTGTGACTAAGTCATATTTCTCCTATAAATAGATGGGTCTTACCCCATTGTAAATCATCCCAAAATTCAATAAGAATTCCCTCTCTCTCTCTTTCTCTGCAATATTGCTCTTGTTCTTTTATTATTTCATAACACGTTATCAGCACGAGACTCTACCGTCTCAAGAAGCTCTTTCAGAAGATTAAGGTAATTTTTCTCCTCTTTTTAATTATGACTGAAATTATGAAAATAAAGTTCGTTGCCCTTGAAATTTCGGGAAAGAACTATATGACATGGGTGTTGGATGCTGAAATCCACTTAGATGCAATGGGTCTTGGAAACGCCATTAAAGACAGAAATAAAGCATCCACCCAAGACTGTGCTAAGGCCTTGATTTTCTTGCGCCATTACCTTGATAAAGGGTTGAAAATTGAATATCTCACAGTCACAGATCCACTTATTTTGTGGAATGGCTTAAAGGAAAGATATGACAACTTAAAGTTGGTCACCCTTCCACAAGCACGATATGATTGGGCTCATCTGAGGCTCCAAGACTTTAAGTCTGTTTCTGAATATAATTCTGCGATGTTCAGAATTACTTCTAAATTGAAACTATGTGGAGATGCTATCAGTGATTATGATATGCTTGAAAAAACGTTTACAACGTTTCATGCCTCCAATATGGTTCTGCAATGGCAGTACAGAGAGAAAGGTTTCAAGAAGTACTCTGAGCTGATTTCTTTTTTTCTTATGGCTGAGCAAAATAATGACTTGCTCATGAGAAATCACGAAAATAGACCACTTGATCGCTGATAGATCTGTGGTTAAAGATGATTGAGTTGTTTGATTTTATTTTACTTATTCGTATTAATTAGTGATTAAATATCATGTAATTATCGTAATTTACATAAGTAGTAGTTTTAATTAGTATATTGAATTAGTATAATGTGTCATTGAATAAAGTTTGAGAACGGTCAAAATTCATAATCTGCATAAGTTGGTTAAAACTCTGCAACTATTTTATAACGAAAAGTACATATTATGGTATGATTATTGCTAAATAATACTCGACGTACCTCATATAATCAGACCACATTTGGATGCTTGAGAACTTTTAAGGTGTTTTCCTATTAAATGGTATGATTTCACTGATTTCCTACTCGCATTCCCTTCTTTCCTCTTTCGCTTCTGGATTTGTAGCTTTGGTATGATTTGGCTTCAAATTGGCATTGTTTACTGTCCTTTACTGTATTAGATGTTAGAACGTCTTTGAAATAAAATACTTTATTTTCTTTCCATTTATCTGGAAATATTAATATGTATTTATATATTTTCTTTTGTATGTGAAAACCATGAGTAGCAAATATGGATATCTTACAAAGCAAACTTGGATCAAATTTCAATTGTGAAAATATTTGTTTAGTTGATTCATGTACAACACATACAATACTCAAAGAGAAGAATTATTTCTCTCATTTAGGTATGTGTAAGGCAGATGTTACTACAATTTCTGGTAGTAGTAAATTAATTGAAGGCTCTGGAAGAGCTACTATAACTCTGCCTATGGGAACAATACATATCATAGAGAATGCAATGTTCTCCTCCAAGTCCAAGAGGAACTTGTTGAGTTTTAAAGATATCCGCAGAAATGGATATCATATTGAGACAATAGATGAGGATAATCTTGAATATCTCATCATTACCAAAAATGTCTCTGGCCAGAAAAGGGCTATTGAGAAGTTCCCATCTTTGTCTTGTGGCATGTATTGGACAAGAATTAGTGCAATTGAGGCACATTCTATTGTAAACCAAAAGGTTACCGATTCCAATACTTTTGTACTTTGGCATGATCGATTGGGACACCCTGAATCAATTATGATGAGACGAATCATAGAAAACTCAAATGGGCATCCATTAAAGAATTTAAAGATTCTTTTAAATGATGAATTTTCTTGCACTTCTTGTTATCAAGGCAAGTTAATTATTAGACCATCACCAACAAAGGTTGGAATTGAGTCCCCTACGTTTTTGGAACGTATACAAGGGGACATTTGTGGACCTATTCACCCACCTAGTGGGTCGTTCAGATATTTTATGGTCTTGATAGACGCATCCTCTAGATGGTCTCATGTGTGCCTATTGTTATCTCGCAACCTCGCGTTTGCAAAATTAATGGCACAAATAATTCGATTACGGGCACAATTTCCTGATAATCCAATTAAGTCTATTAGACTTGATAATGCTGCTGAGTTTTCATCCCAAGCATTTAATGATTATTGCTTATCAATTGGGATAAAAGTGGAACATCCTGTAGCTCATGTTCACACTCAAAGTGGTCTTGCAGAGTCTTTAATTAAACGTCTGCAATTGATAGCAAACGAGGCTGCCCACTTCTGTTTGGGGTCACGCCATTTTGCATGCAGCAATGCTAGTTCGTCTCAGACCGACAAATTATCATAAATATTCCCCGTTGCAATTAGTTTTGGGTCATGAACCTAATATATCCCATTTAAGAATTTTTGGATGCGCGGTATATGTGCCTGTAGCACCGCCATATCTGTAAGGCCCCGTAAAATATTTGTGCATAAAACCTAGTAGCTATAGTGTCATGGTCCGAATAATGTGTTAGGAATGCGTAGAATTCTTCGCGGCGAGCTTGCTAGCCGCGGTTTGGACCCTTGGTAGTGATTTAAGTTTCAAAAATGTAGAGAATTAATTTTTCCGAAAAGTGTCAAATATGCGGTCAAGAATGCGACCGCAAACCTGTTATGCGGGCCGCATTCTTGCCGCAAAACGTTCCAGAGAGTTTCCCAAAATCGTGTCAATAATGCGGTCGAAATTGCGATCGCATAGTGAATTTGCGGTGCACTTTGCGACCGCAGATCAAGAATGCGGACCGCATATTGGTCGCATTCTGTAACAGAACCTGAGTCATTTTTGAGGCCATTCTGCGGTCACTATGCGGACCGCATGTTGATTCTGTGGTCGCAAAGTGCACTGCAGATTTGCCCCGGCCCAGATTTTTGTAACATTTTGACCCGATCTCTTCTTTAATATAACACCTTTCACCCTCATTTTCTCATATCATCTTACCAAAATTAGAGAGAGAAGAGAGGGTTTTTAGAGAGAAATCTTTCATCTTCAAAGATTGTTCCAATCATCTTAATTCCAAGGGATCCTAGGGCAAGGATTCAACTTCCCCAATCTTTTCAAGGTAAAAACCCTAACTATTTTCTTTGATTTTCAGTTTTAAATTGGGTAAAGAGAGGTTTGCATATAATAGCTTTTGAAAATAGAATTTTTACACTCATGCATGATTATTGAACTTGATTTCTAGTAAAAAGAAGTGAGTAGAAGTAAGAGTCTTCAAGAACAAGGTTGGCAAGAGTAGGATATCTTGGGTAAGCATAAAGTAGGAAGAAAAATCATCACCAGGTATGTATGGCTAATTTTGATTCTTGTGAAATCGCCTATATGTGTGAAAATTGCTTGGTTAATGTTAATTTGACAAATTGTGTGAAATTCTCAAAGTTGTTGTTGAAATATGAGTGATATGGTGTAGAATATGAACCGAAAGTTAAATGAGAGTTGAATTGGGTAAAGAATTGTGAATAATACTTATGATGGCCTATATGGCACTTTGTGGAAAGGAAACGAAACACTCGAGAATTGGTTTATTGTGAAAAGAGATGAAACACTTGAATTGTGGAAAATTGTTGAACATACTTGTGTGAATATTCTTGATTATGGAAATATTGTAACTTGGTTGTGATATTGGCTTGATAAGTAATTGAGAACATGAAACAATGTGCAAGTTGCTTATTTGAACTTGTTGAAATTGTGTGTAGTACCTTACCTGCTATTTGAAATTGTTGTGTTTTAAACTGTAAGGCGGGGTCGTGTTGCGCGCCGCAACGTGAGGAAATATGGTGTGGGTTGGGGTGATAAGGGTGGCCAAGGTAATAAGGGTGGTCAGGGGCAATAAGGATGGAAAGCGATCGAAATCGCTATTGAAAATTGATACAAAAATCAATAATGTGAAATTGTGAAAGGAGACAGCAGGAGAGTTTGCAACTCGTGGGGCACTGATTGCCCCTTTGTTTGACTACTTGTGCCTTACGTGATTGATTGGTTATTGTTAAATTGGTTGATCGTAGAAAGTGCTTTGTGTTGAGAATTATTTGAAATGAGGAAAATGTGGAAACATGGTTGGTTGGCTTAATTAATTGTTGATGTAATTCAATGGCTTGAGTTTACTTGGGACAAAGTTTGTCCATACATGCCAGTACAATTCAAGTGTACTGACGTCCCTTTTGTCGGGGACGCTACATTCGTGTTATGATTGTAGGTGGATCAGTAGCAGGCACTTCAGCTCGTCGGTAGTAGTATCCTTCTCCTTCCACTGCCCGTTTTGGTGAGCCCCTTTCTTCCTCGGGGCCTTGTGTGGTTCATGCCACTTCGGTTTAGATTTCATTTTGGTTTTGTAAGGTATAGCCGAAGCCTTGTTACCGGCAAGTATTGTATTTCCCTTTTTGTATCTTAGAGGCTCTGTAGACATGTAAACTGTGGGACTCCAGTATTATGTATACATTATGTTATGTCGGGCGTTGTAAAAACCGCAAACTTGTTAATGAATCACTCGTATGGTTTTATTTGTTTAATGTGAAATCATTCATGGTTAGTAAGATGTTCGGTTAATGAGAAACAATCAACACAGGGGTAACGCGTGGGAATGAAAGGCACCCAGGTCCGCTTGATTGGGGCAACCCGGTCGGGCGCCGGTCATGTTCCTCGATTTGGGGCGTGACAAACTTGGTATCAGAGCCAGGTTTTTTTATAGTGTCCTAGGATGTCTCGGAGCCGTGTCTAGTAGTGCCCTTCTTATAGGTGTGTTGTCGACCACATCATATAAGTAGGGGGCTATACGGGCATTTAGGAATTTACCTATTTCTTTGTTAATCTATATCGTGCGGTAAAGTGCCATGTGGAAATATTTGTGTCTAATTCGCGCCTTGTTCCCAAATTTTCAGAATATAGCACCTAAGAAGAAGGCTAGACTCGGCCTTAGGGCCAATGCCGGCCCAAGTGCAGCTGTTAATCATGTACCCGATGCCGTGGGAGAGAATGACCCACCAGTCCCAAATTTGCCTGGCCCATCTGTTCAAAACCCAAGTGTCCCTATTCCAGTTGCGGCAGAGGATGCCACCATTCCTCCTGCCAGTGTTCCTGACTCAGATACAGTTCCCACTTCGGGCTCTGGTATCTCTAATGAAGATCTTAGGGGAGTCATCCATATGTTAACATAGTTAGTGGCCGCCCAGGCCCAGAGATCCCATGATGCCCCTACATCCTCTAGCGGACAGGGAGATTCCTTTGGCTCCAGAGTCCACCAGTTCTTGCGATTGGCCCCTCCAGAATTTTCAGGCACCGATCCAGAGGCTGACCCACAGGAATTCCTTGATGAGATATACAAGACCCTCAGAGTGATGAAGGCTACAGATATAGAGGGGGTAGAGTTAGCCTCTTACAGGCTGAAGGGAGCGGCACGTTCATGGTTCGAAATGTGGGAGGATTCCCGTGAGGAAGGGAGCCCTCGGCCAGATGGGATGAGTTCGTGGATGCATTTATGGACCACTTCTTACCTGCTGAGGCAATGGCAGCCCGTGCCGCTGAGTTCGAGGTTCTCAAACAGGGCAGTATGAGTGTTTGGGAGTATCACATGGAGTTCGTAAGGTTGTCCAAGTACGCTCCTCATTTAGTGTCGACCATGGATGCCGGGTTCGACGGTTTGTTCAGGGCCTTAGCCCTTTGGTAGTGAATGAGGCCGCCACAGCAGCTTTGCACTCAGATATGAACTATGGGAGGATTGTGGAGTTTGCTCGGACCACAGAGGCTAAAAAGTTAAAGATCCATGCGGAAAGAGAGAGTAGCGGCAGGGGCCGGTCAATGGGTCACTCAGGGAGACCAGTTTTAGGGATAGGGTCATCAGATCCATCACAGTCATATGCTCAGTCCTCAGCATGTATGCCGCCATCTGTGCACAATTATTAGAAGGGCAGTTATTCGAGACCAGGTTCAGATAGTAGGAGGTCCCGCCAGTCTGGTCATCTGAGAGTGAGGTCCCAGTAGTAGGGGAGACCTACGTGCCCCAAAAGTGGGAGGTTCCACACAGAGACGTGTTATTTGGATATTCCAATATGCTTTAGGTACGGGGTAAGAGGTCACATTCAGCGGGACTACCATGCACCCAGTCAGGGTATGGGTAGGGGATTGCTCAGTCATCTGGTTCTTCGGTTGCTACACCATCAGCGTGTCCTCCAGCTACTCGGCGTGGTGAAGCTAGGGGTGGAGCTCATGGTAGGGGTGGACCTAGCCGATTCTATGCATTGAGTGGCCGCCAGAATGCCGAGGCTTCTCCAGATGTTATTACAGGTATCCTGTCTGTTCATACTATTGATTGCTATGCCCTTATTGATCCGGGGTCCTCCTTGTCTTATGTTACTCCATTCATTGCTTCAAGTTTTGGGATAGTACCGAACAGCTTCATGAGCCGTTCTCTGTGTCGACTCCAATCGGTGATTCTATTATAGCCTCACGAGTCTATAGGAATTGTGTTGTTACGGTGGGTGGTCGTGATACCACAGCCGATCTTATTGAGCTTGGGATGGTAGATTTTGATGTAATTATGGGGATGGATTGGCTCTATTCGTGCTTTGCCAAACTTGGCTGTCGAACGAGAGTTATGAGGCTCGAGTTCCCTAACGAGCCAGTTATTGAATGGAGAGGAAATGGTGTAGTGCCAAGGGGTGGGTTTATTTCCTACCTTAAGGCTTCGAAGATGATTAAGAAAGGGTGTATCTATCACCTGGTTCGGGTAACGGACACCACCTCAGATGTGCCTACCCTCGAGTCCGTGCCAATTGTGAATGAATTTCCTGAAGTGTTTCCAGATGAGCTTCCAGGCATCCCGCCGGATAGGGAGATTGATTTCGGGATCGATGTAATGCCGGATACTCAGCCAATATCCATTCCACCATACAGAATGGCGCCAGCAGAGTTA
>JASVEL010000531.1:0-42486 GCA_032618575.1 Nicotiana noctiflora | reverse complement strand
TTAAGCACAACAGTGATAGATATATTAAAAACAGGGAACCAAGTCCCAACACGTGCCAACTCCCATAGACCGAAGGGTCAAGAGTCATGAGCCTCTACCGAGTATACAAAGTGTAAATAGTGAATATAACTGTGCACAAGTGTGGGATGATCAGAACAAAATACAGACAAACTGGAGAATCAGGTCCTGCGAACGCCGGCAGCTACCTCGACTGTCCAAAAGCACTCCCGAGCCGCAATGGAATCAGCTCTGCTGTAATGTACCTGGATCTGCATACAAGGTGCAGGGAGTCGGGTGTGAGTACTTCCAACTCAGCGGTAATAAAAGTAAATAATGCTGAAGGGAAGAAAACCACGATAGGCACTATCTCATGCTACACAATACAGAACTATCTTTTTATTCCTTTCTAGCATATGTGAGTAGATTATTAAAAATCTCAATTTTTAGCTACTTTCTTTCATAATAATATACCAATACCCGGATACAATCTCAAGCAGTGCAAGTCCGCACTCAAATCAGCCCCTCGGGCTCAGCACTCCTTATCAATTTACACCAGGAGATCTGGTCAATAAGGCAACTAATGCATGTGTGCCAGTAATGTATGAGTGCTGAATGTTATGCCACGTAGTACACATAAACCAATGTATGTATGCCATGCAATGCATATGACCGCTACGACATGTAGCCCGATCCAATTTGGGTACCCGTGCTCACTGTGGGGGTTCAGACTCCGGAGGGGCTCCTACAGCCCAAGCACAATATTAATATCACACCTGCTGCGGCGCGCAGCCCGATCCATATACCACTGCGGCGTGCAATCCGATCCATGCATGTGTATGCATATGCTCATATGAATGTCATGCCCTAACATATGGCCCTCAGCCCCAATCAGTCTAACAAATAATCAAGAAAAGCCCTATGGGCAACAATATCATATTAGCTCACAGTTAAAAATGTTATTAAGACCTTGTTCAAGTTTTTCATAACCTTATAAAAATGCTGAATAGCAAAAATACCATTTTAAAACTTAAATTTAGAATAAAATATGCACAGTGTTATCAAAACAATGATACTAATCCTTGAAGGACTCAAAAAATTGGTACGAAGCCCAAACATGATAATTAGTCCAATTCATTTGAACAATTAGGTGTTATTATTTATTACGCGGGACGGACCAAGTCACAATCCCCAATGGTGCTCTACCCCATGCCTGTTATCCGGCGTGCAAGTCACCTCAACACAGCACTAAGATGTGCAAGTCCGGGGTTTACTAACCCTCAGGACATCATTTACAAGTATTATCCACCTCGAACCGACGAAAGCTCATGCCCGCGACGCCTCAGCTCCTCGAACCGGCATCCACGCACGTCAAAACTAGCACAAATCAGCACAAATATATCAAAATAGGCTAATGGAACATAACCCAATCGAAAGAACTCGAAAAATATCAAAAATCACGAAATTGGCAAAACCCGAGCCCCGGGCCCACATCTCGAAAAACTTCGAAACTCATATTTCCAGAACCCTCGTCTCGCCACGAGTCCATACATATAAAATTTACCAAAATCGGACTCCATTTGCCCACTCAAATCGGTGTTTTTCTTCAATTTAGGCTTAGGGCTCAAACCCACCTTTAATCTTCCATTTACAGATATTTAACCAAGGATTTCATGATGAAATGATGTAATTAAGCCACAAAACTTACCTCCGACGAAACCCCGATGATTTCCCAGCAAATCTCCCGTCAATACTTCTCTTGGAACTCAAAAATGGGGATTTTGGGTATGGGGTTCGCGACTGGACTGTTCTGTTATATTAATTCACTGACTGCCAGGCGAACTTCTGCGATCGCAGCCCCAGGCTCGCGATCGCGATGAACAAATTCACCGGACCCCAAAATTACTCTACGCGATCGCGACACTCCCTACACGATCGCACTGACTCACGCCTCAACACTACGCGATCGCGTGAAACCACCCGCGATCGCACTGCTCTAAATCCCAGACTTACGCGATCGCACACTAAAGATCGCGATCGCGATGCACAACCAGTCGACCTTATGCGATCGCATCACTCCTTCCACGATCGCGAAGAACAATTTTTCGGCCTCATTCCAATACACTACGCGATCGCAGTCTCCCCCATGCGATCGCAGAGCTTCCCATCTTTACCCTACGCGATCGCAGACCTAGCTTCGCGATCGCGAAGCACAAAAATTCTCTGCATTTATTGCAGCAGAAACAGCAATGCCTTTGGCACAAATTGGTCCGTTTGGACCCCCGAATTCATCCCGAGGCTCCCGGGACCCCAACGAAAACCACCAACATACTCCAAAACATGATACGAACTTGTTCCAATCATAAAAACACCATCCTAAACATCAAAATCACCAATTACACACGGATTCAAGCCTAAGTTTCTTCAAAATTTCCAAATTGCTCATTCTATCAAAAACCCGACCAAACGATGTCCGAATGACCTGAAAATTTGCAGGCATATCCAAAATCACCTAACGGAGCTACTACAGTTGTCGGAATTCCATTCCGACCCCCGGATCAAAATCTCACCTACCATTCGGATTTCGCCAAAATTCAACCTTAGCCAATTCAAGCCTATTTCTACATCGGGCCTCCAAATTCAATTCCGATTGCTCTTCTAAGTCATAAATAATCCCTCGAAACTAGTCAAATCATCAGAATCCGATTCCGAGCACTCTAACTCGATAGTCAACTCTAGGTTGACTTTCCATATTCAAACTTCCTTCAAACATGCTATTTGCTTTATTTTTAATTCAATTCACTCCTAACTCACCCGATAGGCTCTAACACTGAAATAGAAGCATAAAACATGTAATTGCAACATGACGGGGTGGTAAATTCCCGTAACGACGGGCCGGGTCATTACAGAAAGTGACCAAGAGTTTTATAGTAAGGGACAATGTTCCAACCAATGTTGTGTTCCTAATGATGAACTCTCCAATATTTATTCCTAGTTTAAAGACTTGGAACTTAATATTTTGACCAATGACAACATGATAGAGTTGTTAAGGGTTATTAAGGACCCTGAATTAATGTCACAAATCATTGATAAACTTCCTACTAATTTAGAGGAAATTTCAAGGGTAGATGATATTCCATCCTCATCAAGACCTTACACCATGTCTGCAATCCAAAGAATGGTGAAAGACAAGCCCCAGCTGGATAGACCAGCTACAGTCCAAGATTTAAGTACAGAGATAACTTATCTCAAGAAACAAATCTCGGAACTAAAAGTTTCTCATATAGCTTTGGATGAAAGAGTTTTTCGATTAGAAAACTCTGAAGTAATTACTTTAACCTCCAATGAGAAAATTACTGAGCTAAATACAGCTCCAAGTTCTTCAGAAGAAAATACTGCCAGTACTTTACTTGCGACCATAGATTTTCCTGAAGAAGAATTTTTAGAAAAATTACATTATTTTCTTACACAAAAGTTTTTAATAAAAATAACTCTTTTAATAGATTACAATTTCAAAAAAGAGTTTATTGCTTTATTTGATAGTGGAGCAGATTTGAATTGTGTGAAAGAAGGGATAATACCCTCTAGATATTTTCATAAAACCACTCATCGTTTAAAAAATTCTAGTGGTTCTTCAATGGGTATTTCTTATAAATTACCCAAGGCTTATATTTGCCAGCAGGATTTATGTATTCCAGAAACTTTTGTCTTGGTAAAAGACATAGATAGAGATGTAATACTCCTTGTTCCATTTTTTATAAAATCAATGCCTTTGTTACATTGGGATACAAAAAGTTTTACAGGCACTTACTGTGGTAAAAATATTACTTTTGAGTTTATAACTCAACCTGTCCAACATTTTCTAAACGAGATTATTTCTAATAATATTTCTTCAAAAGAAAATCAAATTGAATTTTTGAAAAATGAAATTTTTTCCATTACTATTGATCAGGATTTAAAAAATCCTAATCTTATTGAGAAAATTAACTTTCTCAATAGTCAGTTCTCTACTTCTATTTGTGGTGATCACCCAAATCAATTTTGGAGTAGAAAGAAACATATTATAAATCTTCCTTATGAAGATGATTTTTTAGAGGATAATATTCCTACTAAGGCAAGACCCTGTCAAATGAACTCTGAATATTTAGAGTTATGCAAGAAAGAGATTGATTCCTTGCAACAAAAGGGTTTAATTAGACCCTCCAAGTCCAAATGGTCTTGTACTGCTTTTTATGTTAATAAGCATGCTGAACAAGAACGAGGAGTTCCACATTTAGTTTTTAATTATAAACCTCTTAATAAGGTTTTGAAATGGATCAGATATCCTATTCCTAATAAAAAGGATTTACTTGATAGACTTCATAACGCCATCATATTTTCGAAATTTCATTTAAAATCAGGTTATTGGCAAATTCAGATATCTGAATCAGATATATATAAAATTGCTTTTAATATACCATTGGGCCAATATGAATGGAATGTTATGTCTTTTGGTTTGAAAAATGCTCCATCAGAATTTCAAAAAATTATGAATGATATTTTTCTTCCTTATACGGATTTTATAATTGTTTATATTGATGACATTCTAGTATTTTCAAAAAATATAGAATCTCATTTCAAACATCTTGATTTATTTAGGAAGATTATAATTCAAAATGGTTTAGTTATATCAAAACCAAAAATGATGATTTTCCAAACTTCTGTTAGATTTTTAGGCCATAACATTGAGAAAGGTAGGATTATTCCTATCAACAGAAGTATTGATTTTGCTTCTAACTTTCCTGATATAATTACTGATAAAACTCAGCTTCAAAGATTTCTTGGTAGCCTAAATTATATTTCCCCTTTTATAAAGGACCTTGCTAAGGATACTGCTCTTCTTTATGATAGGTTAAAGAAAAATCCTAAAGCATGGACTGACATTCATACTGAATCAGTCAAAAGAATTAAACAGAATGTTTATAACCTTCCTAGTTTAACTCTTGCCAATCCTACTTGGCAAAAAATTGTTGAAACAGATGCTTCTGATATTGGCTATGGTGGTATTTTAAAACAATGTTCACCCACTAATAAACAAGAATACCTTGTTCAATTTTATTCTGGAAAGTGGAATACTGCCCAGAAAAATTATGCGACTGTGGCAAAAGAAATTCTTGCTATAGTCAAATGTGTTATGAAATTTCAGACTGATCTATATAATCAGAAATTTATTATTATGACTGATTTCCAAGCTGCAAAATTTATTTTTAATAAAGATTTCAAACATGACGTTTCAAAACAAATGTTTGCAAGGTGGCAAGCTTTATTAGCACCTTTTGATTTTGACATTTTTTATAAAAAGGGATAGGATAATAATCTTCCTGATTTTCTCACACGAGAATATTTGAACTCATAGTTCTATTTTCAATATTGTTTTTATGAGTCTTTATACATTAATTCTTGGAGAATGGACTACTATTACAATATTGAAGGTTATACCTTTATCCAGAGACTTACAAAGTCTTATCTTGGATATTATAATAGAAGATATCATAGAAGAAAGAGTTCCGTATGATCTAGAAGAAGAGATAGGTCCAGATATTGATTTGCTAATACAAAGTTTTAATTATGCTTTAATTAATGGTTTTGATGATGATGGTAATATAATAGATCATATATATGATCTAGATCTTGATAATATGGAAGATCGCTCTTTTTTCTAATAACAATTTTATTTCTATGCAAAAAATGAGACCGACATATCGGCCTCCTCGAGGAAGAGGAAGGGGCAGAAACTCTAATAATAGCAGAGAGAATAATATTCTAGCCTAAATGGGAAATAGACAACTCATAGTTGCCAACCTTACTGGAGGAAATACGCATCATCCATTATACAAGGAATTTATGGATTTTATACAATCCAAAAAGGATGAAGGAGCTTCATCCATGTAAGGCCCCGTAAAATATTTGTGCATGAAACGTAGTAGCTATAGTATCATGGTCCGAGTAATGTGTTAGGAATGCGTAGATTCCTTTGTGATTGTATTCATTGACGACATCCTCATCTACTCTCGTAGCAGGGAAGATCATGCCATTCACCTCAGATCAGCATTGCAGACCCTTCTTCAGCATCAATTGTATGCCAAGTTCTCAAAATATGAGTTTTGGTTGGAGTCCGTAGCCTTTCTAGGGCATGTTATTTCAAGTGAGGGAATTCAGGTGGATCCTCAGAAGATTGCGACAGTGAAAGATTGGCCTAGACCCACGACCCCGACAGAGATTCGTAGCTTCTTGGGTTTGGTAGGGTACTATCGGAGATTTGTAGAGGGATTCTCAACCCTCGCTTCCCCATTGACAAAACTAACGCAGAAGGCACTTAAGTTCCAGTGGTCCGATGCATGTGAGAAAAGTTTTCAAGAATTGAAGTCAAGATTGAACTCAGCACCAGTATTGGCCTTGCTAGAAGGCACAGAGGGATTTGTAGTTTATTGTGATGCCTCCAGAGTCGGTTTGGGATGTGTATTGATGCAGCACGGAAATGTCATAGCTTATGCTTCCAGGCAACTCAAGAACCATGAGAAGAATTATCCGACGCATGATTTGGAGCTTGCATCTGTCGTGTTTGCCTTGAAAATATGGCGACACTATCTTTATGGGGTTCATGTAGATGTGTTTTCAGACCACAAGAGCCTCCAGTATTTGCTTAAGCAGAAAAGCTGAATCTGAGACAACGGTGGTGGTTAGAATTGCTCAAGGACTATGATTTGAACATATTGTACCATCCAGGGAAGGCAAATGTGGTAGCCGACGCTCTTAGTCGGAAATCCATGGGTAGTTTGGCTCATTTAGGTGTGGATTAGAGACCCCTGGCTCGGGAGGTTTACCAATTAGCCAGTTTGGGGGTTCGTATCTCGGCGTCTGACGAGGGGAATGTTTTGGTGCATAATGGAGCAGAATCATCACTGGTCGCGGAAATCAAGGAAAAACAGTTCATGGATCAAGCATTGGTTCGGGTGAAGGAAGCAGTTATGAATAACAAGATCTCAGCATTTGTACTTAGCAGCGAGGATAGTGTATTGCGGTGCCATGGTAGACTATGTGTTCCGGACGTGAACGAGCTTCGGGAGATGGTAATGGCAGAGGCTCATATTTCCAGGTATTCGGTACACCCAGGTTCCACGAAAATGTATCATGACCTTAAGGAGATTTATTGGTGGAACGGTATGAAAAGGGATGTGGCAAGCTTTGTAGCTAGATGCCCGAACTGCCAGCAAGTGAAGGCCGAGCATCAACGGCCCGGTGGATTAACTCAGCTTATAGAAATACCAAGGTGGAAATGGGAGATGATCAATATGGATTTCGTGGTGGGGTTACCTCGCACTCGGCGTAAGTTCGACTCAATATGGGTGATAGTGGATCGACTCACCAAATCAGCTCACTTCCTGCCAGTCAAGTCCACTGATACCGCGGAGCAATATGCAAGGTTGTACATCAAGGAGATAGTAAGGCTTCATGGCACTCCACTTTCTATTATCTCGGATTGCGGGGCTCAGTTCACAACTAACTTTTGGAAGAAGTTTCAGCAAGGTTTGGGAACTCAGGTGAATCTCAGCACAGCTTTCCATCCACAGACCGACGGTCAGGCCGAGCGGACCATTCAGACGCTCGAAGATATGTTGCGGGCTTGTGTCTTAGATTTTAAAGGTAATTGGGATGAGCACTTGCCACTGATAGAATTTGCTTACAATAATAGCTATCATGCTAGCATTCAGATGGCCCCATTTGAGGCATTGTACGGGAGAAGATGTAGGTCGCCAATCGGGTGGTTTGAGGTAGGTGAAGCGGAATTGCTAGGGCCGGATATGGTGTACGAAGCTATGGAAAAGGTCAAGGTTATTCAGGAAAGAATGAAAACAGCACAGAGTCGTCAAAAATCCTATGCAGACGTTCGCCGAAGGGATTTGGAGTTTCAAGTCGATGATTGGGTGTTCTTGAGGGTATCTCCTATGAAGGGAGTCATGCGATTCGGAAAGAAAGGGAAATTGAGTCCTAGGTATGTCGGGCCATATCGGATCGTTCAAAGGATTGGTCAAGTTGCTTATAGGCTAGAGTCGCCTCCTGAGATGTCATCAGTGCACCCGGTATTCCATGTGCCCATGTTGAAGAAAGTGATTGGAGATCCATCCACCATCATGCCAGTCGAAGCTATAGAGGTTACTGAAGATTTGTCATATGAAGAAGTTCCAGTTGCCATTCTTGATAGGCAAGTCCGTAAGTTGAGAAATAAGGAAGTTGCCTCTATTAAAGTATTGTGGAGAAGTCAACAAGTTGAGGAGGCCACATGGGAAGCGGAAAAAGAGATGACGGAAAAGTACCCCCATTTGTTCGATCAAGTCTAGAAGAAATTAGGTGACCCTCCTACTCCTAGTAACTGTCATCTTGTCTAAGTTGTTTCCCTCTTAGTATTAGTAAAGTCCCCTTCATTTTGTAATGAGTTAAATGTGTTGTTACCTTGGGTCACTTGAACCGTTCTTGATAAATGAAAGCCTTATAAAGATTTTCGTGTTAAATAAACAACTAATAGTAAGTGTAGGTTGGTAATGGTTTGTTGAGTGTACATGGTGTGTTAAAATAGTTAAATAAGGTAAGAAAGTGTATACCAGTTGTGGGAAGTGTTGTAATTGTGTATTGTTGTTTGGTAATGTGTTTCGGGGGCCCTCTGACAGGTGGATATGTCCATAATACAAAGGAAACTCTAGCGAAATTTTTCTAAAATATAAGAGTTAGTTAAAATTTTGATAGTTTGCATATCATGTCTTTCAAAACCAACTCATATTCAAAGTCCTCATTCGAGGACGAATGATCTTAAGGGTGGAGGATGTAAGGCCCCGTAAAATTTTTGTGCATGAAACGTAGTAGCTATAGTATCATGGTCCGAATAATGTGTTAGGAATGCGTAGAATTCTTCGCAGCGAGCTTGCGAGCCGCGGTTCGGACCCTTGGTAGTGATTTAAGTTTTAAAAATGTAGAGAATCAATTCTTCCAGAAAATGTCAATTTTGCGGTCAAGAATGCGACCGCAGATCTGCTATGCGGACCGCATTCTTGCCGCAGAGCTTACCAGAAGGTTTCCCAAAATCATGTTGAAAATGCGGTCGATATGCGATCGCATAATGAATCTGCGGTGCACTTTGCGCCGCAGATCAAGAATGCGGACCGCATTTTGGTCGCATTCTGTAACAGAACTTGTGTAAATTTTGAGGTCATTCCGCGGTCACTATGCGGACCGCATGTGGGTTCTGCGATCGTAGATGCGACCGCAGAATTGACCCGGCCCAGATTTTTGTAAAATTTTGACCCGACCTCTTCTTTAATATAACACCTTTCCCCTTCATTTTATCATATCATCTTACCAAAATTAGAGAGAGAAGAGAGGGGTTTTAGAGAGAGAAGTCTTTCATCTTCAAAGATTGTTCCAAACATCTAGTCCAAAGGATTCTAGGGCAAGGATTCAACTTCCCCAATCTTTACAAGGTAAAACCCTAACTATTTTCTTTGATTTTCATTTTTAAATTGGGTAAATAGAGGGTTGCATATAATAGCTTTTGAAAATAGAATTTTTACACTCTTGCATGATTATTGAACTTGATTTCTAGTAAAAAGAAGTGAGTAGAAGTAAGAGTCTTCAAGAACAAGGTCGGCAAGAGTAGGATATCTTGGGTAAGCATAAAATAGAAGGTTAAAGGAAGAAAACTCACCACCAGGTACGTATGGCTAATTTTGATTCTTGTGAAATCGCCTATATGCGTGAAATTTGTTTGGTTCGAGTTAAATTGCCAAATTGTGTGAAATTCTTGTATGTTGTGTTGGATATTCAAAGTTGTTGTTGAACTATGAGTGATGTAATATGAGATTTGAGTCGAAAGATAAATGAGAGTTGAATTTGGTAAAAGAATTGTGAATAATGGTTATGATGGCATATATGGTACTTTGTGGAAAAGAAACGAAACACTTGAGGATTGGTAAGTCATTGAACAATACGGTATGAATACTCTTGATTTTGGAACACTTGTAACTTGGTTGTGATATTGACTTGAGAAGTAATTGTGAACATGAACCAACCTGTAAGTTGCTTATTTGAACTTGTTGAAATTGTGTGAAGTGCCTTATCTGCTGTTTGTACTTGTTGTTTTTTAAAACTGTACGGTGGGATCGGGTTGCGCGCCGCAACATGAAGAAATAAGGTGTGGGTTGGGGTGATAAGGGTGGCTGACGTAATAAGGGTGGTCAGGGGTAATAAGGATGGAAAGCTATTGAAATCGCTATTGAAAATTGATACAAAAATCAATGATGTGAAATTGTGAAAGGAGACAGGAGGAGAGTTTGCAACCTGGGGGGCACTGATTGCCCCTATGTTTGACTACTTGCAATTTATGTGGTTGATTGGTTGTTGTTCTATTTGTTGACCTTAAACGTGCTTGTGTTGAGACTTATGTGAAATGAGTAAAAGGTGGAAAACATTGTTGGCTGGCTTAATCAGTTTTGATGTAATTTAATGGCTTGAGTTTACTTGGGACAAAGTTTGTCCATACATACCAGTACAATTCAAGTGTACCGACGTCCCTTTTGCCGGGGACGCTACATTTGTGTTATGATTGTAGGTGGATCAGTAGCAGGCACTTCAGCTCATCGGCATTAGTATCCTTCTCCTTCCACTGCCAGGTTTGGTGAGCCCCTTTCTTCCTCGGGGCCCTGTGTGGTTCATGCCACTTTTGTTAAGATTTCATTTTGGTTTTGTAAGGTATAGCCGGAGCCTTGCAATCGGCAAGTATTGTATTCCCCTTTTTGTATCCTAGAGGCTCTGTAGACATGTAAACTGTGGGACTCCAGTCTATGTATACATTATGTTATGTCGGGCGTTGTAAAAACCGCAAACTTGTTAATGAATCACTCGTATGGTTTTATTTGTTTAATGTGAAATCATTCATGGTTAGTAAGATATTTGGTTAATGAGAAACAATCAACACAGGGGTAACGCGTGGGAATGAAAGGCACCCAGGTCCGCTTGACTGGGGTTATGGATTTTATACAATCTAAAAAGGATGAAGGAGCTTCATCCAATACACCATCTTATTCTTCAGTAATAACAGAGGACAATAGCGAAAATCTTGAGGTTTATAACCGCAAAGACACAAAAGAATTAATAATTCTTTTGGAACAATCTGACCTTAAATGGAAGGATAATCCCTGGCAAATAATGAACAGGTATTTTGACACAGCGTCATACGCTACTCTTGCTTATAAACACAGGATTAATTATGAGACAGTACTCTCTACCACAGGATCAGCTGACATTCAACATTTTTATCCTGCGAATACAAGAAAAATTTATAATTTTTCTAAGATCATTATCAATAAGGTCATACCTTCAGATGAATGGGGAATGAGTACCCTTAAGGATAGAGAATATACTCATCCTGAGCAAAGAGTCCAAGTTAAATTTAACTATTGGGACTATGTTGAAAGTTTTAATAAGACTTTTTTATATGAAAATTCTAATAGGAAACATTCTTGGTTTATCAAGTTATGTTCTAATATGAACAATCAACCAATTCCAAATTGGTTTTTCAAATGGTGGAAGTTATATGGGCCATCAATAGAAACTTTTCCTCCCTTGTTTAAGAGTTTATATGTCCAATGAAGTTATACTGATAAAGGTATTCCTTGCCTTCAAAGAATTTTTATAATAAATTCTGGACCAAGCTACTCCAGACAGGCCCTCAGGGCAAACTATTTGGCGAGGAATTAATCCAACAAATCCAAGTCAAGTTAGAAGAATATGTAAAGATGGACAAAATAAATGCTTCTGAGAATTAATCAAGCCCTTTTGATGTTATCACAAAGAATCTTCAAATGAAGAAGGGAGCTATCTCAAAAAAAGAAATTCTGGCTTCATATTTCGAAGAAATAAAAAAGGATTTAGCAAAGAATTTCGAAATGGAAATCAATGATGATATATCCATGGCTTCTTTGGATAATATCTCAAACAATGAAGAATATGTAGCAGGGGAAGCTCAAAGCACCTCGGGGGCAGATGTCAATATTGATGAATTAGAAGATTTTATTGAAAAACTAAAGGAAAATGCTGAAGAATCTTCAGATAAGAAAAAAGGAAAAGGAAAAGAAAAAGCTTGAAATATTGAAGGCCCCATCATTGAATTCGGGGTAATGAAGACAAATAACTTTAATAAAAGGACCCCTCGATTATTATAGGGAATCTACTTTAATAAAGTAGTTTGAACACTTATAATTATATAGGATATGCTTTTTTATCTTGTCGGCCAGGAGTGCAATTATTGTGTCGGCCAACACTATTGTAATTTTGTTTTATTACTAGCTGATCCATTATAAAAGGATCAATTTAGCTTAGAAGGAGGTGGTAGCCAATGCTCTCCCTTCTCTCTAATTTCTCTCAATTGTAAAAATCCTTTGTAATATTTTCAAAGTTTGTATAGAAAAATCGAAAAGGGTCACTTGGCCACAATCTCAGGGTCTCCGGTACTGTTTCTCTTCTCCATTCTCTTTTATATTCTATTACTATTTAGCCTAAATGATAGGCTAGATAATTAAGTGTTAGACTTAGCCTCTCTGCATGTTATTAAAAGTATGTTCTATGACTAATTGTTTACTGTATCACCCTAATGAGGTAATAGGTTAAGAACTATTTAGACCAGGCAATTGCTAATCTCGACAGTAAAACCTTGGTTAGGCCTACCTAACCGGTGGTGCTCGTTAAACCCGTTTGATACAGGTGGCCGTTTATAGGGTTGTGGTGGAGCACCGTGGTTTAAGGTTTTCCTAGAGGTTAGTAGTTAGCCAGGACTGGAGTTCTTCTAATTTATTCCTGCCTCATTAGAAGCGATCTTGTAACCCCTTGGTATCAAAGCCATGCCTGTAAGTAACTGTAGAAGCTAAGTTTATGTCACGACCCCAAATCCGGTCGTGATGGCGCCCAGCACACTGCTAGGCCAGCCTGACCAATCAACAATAACCGCGGAGCCACAAGCTCACTTTATCCAATTTAAGCATAACAGTGATAGATATATTAAAACAGGGAACCAAGTCCCAACACGTGCCAACTCCCATAGACCGAAGGGTCAAGAGTCATGAGCCTCTACAGAGTATACAAATTGTAAATAGTGAATATAACTGTGCACAAGTGTGGGATGATCAGAACAAAAATACAGACAAACTGGAGAATCAGGTCCTGCGAACGCTGGCAGCTACCTCGACTGTCCAAAAGCACTCCCGAGCCGCAATAGAATCAACTCCACTGTGATGTACCTGGATCTGCACACAAGGTGCAGGGAGTCGGGTGTGAGTACTTCCAACTCAGCAGTAATAAAAGTAAATAATGCTGAAGGGAAGAAAACCACGATAGGCACTATCTCATGCTACACAATACCGAACTATCTTTTTATTCCTTTCAAGCATATGTGAGTAGTTTATTTAGAAATCTCAATTTTAGCTACTTTCTTTCATAATAATATACCAATACCTGGATACAATCTCAAGCGATGCAAGTCCGCACTCAAATCAGCCCTTCGGGCTCAGCACTCCTGATCAATTTACACCAGGAGATCTGGTCAATAAGGCAACTAATGCATGTGTGCCAGTAATGTATGAGTACTGAATGTTATGCCACGTAGTACACGTAAACCAATGTATGTATGCCATGCAACGCATATGACCGCTACGGCGTGTAGCCCGATCCAATTTGGGTACCCGTGCTCACTGTGGGGGTTCAGACTCCGGAGGGGCTCCTACGGCCCAAGCACAATATTAATATCACACCTGCTGCGGCGCGCAGCCCGATCCGTATACCACTGCGGCGTGCAGTCCGATCCATGCATGTGTATGCATATGCTCACATGAATGTCATGCCCTAACATATGGCCCTCGGCCCCAATCAGTCTAACGAATAATCAAGAAAGCCCTACGGGCAACAATATCATATTAGCTCACAACAAAAATGTTATTAAGACCTTGTTCAAGTTTTTCATAACCTTATAAGAATGCTGAATAGCAAAATACCATTTAAAACCTTAAATTTAGAATAAAATATGCACAAGTGTTATCAAGACAGTGATACCAATCCCTGAAGGATTCAAATAATCGGCACGAAGCCCAAACATGATAATTAGTCCAATTCATTTCAACAATTAGGTATTATTATTTATTACGCGGGACGGACCAAGTCACAATCCCCAATGGTGCTCTACCCCACGCCCGTTATCCGGCGTGCAAGTCACCTCAACACAGCACTAAGATGTGCAAGTCCGGGGTTTACTAACCCTCAGGACATTATTTACAAGTATTACCCACCTCGAACCGGCGAAAACTCATGCCCGCGATGCCTTAGCTCCTCGAACCGGTATCCACGCTCGTCAAAACTAGCCAAAACCAGTACAAATATATCAAAATAGGCTAATGGAACATAACCCAATCGAAATAACTCGAAAAATATCAAAAATCACGAAATTGGCAAAACCCGAGCCCCGGGCCCACATCTCGAAAAATTCTGAAATTCATATTTTCGGAATCCTCGTCTCGGCACGAGTCCGTACATACCAAGAACTCCCAATTCGGACCACAAATGGTCCTTCAAATCCTAAATTTAAGGTTTTTGCTCCAAGCCCTATTTTTCTTGATTTTTAGCCATAAATTCATGAATTCCATGGATGATTCTTGTATAAAAACATGTAATTAACTCATAAAACTTACCTCCAACGATTCCCAGTCGAAACCCCTTCAATCTCGTTCAAAAGCTCTCAAAAATGACCAAAAATGGTGGAAAAATGGGTTGTTTTCGCGACTGAAATGTTTTTAACATTCTGACCGGGTACTGTAGCTAACACTATGCGATCGCATTAGAGCATTGCGATCGCATAGAACAAATTTGTCGGGCACTGTAGCTAAGCCTATGCGATTGCATAGAACAAAATCCCGGGTACTGTAGCTAACACTATGCGATCGCATCAGAGCATTGCGATCGCATAGAACAAAATTCTCTGCAATTTTTCTGATGCATTTTTCAACTCAAAAATTCCCGTTAGCCATCCGAAATCACCCCGAGGCCCCCGGGACCTCAACCAAAAATACCAATACATCCTATAACGTTATTCAAACTTGTTCCAATCATAAAAACACGGCCTTAAACACAAAAAATCACCATTTACACACGGATTCAAGCCTAAGTTTCTTCAAAACTTTCAAAACTAACATTCAATCCAAAACCCGATCAAACGACGTCCGAATGACCTGAAAATTGGCAGACATATCCAAAATTACATAACGGAGCTACAGAAATTGTCGGAACTCTATTCCGACCCCCGGATCAAAATCTCACCTACCATCCGGTTTTCGCCAAAATTCAACCTTCGCCAATTCAAGCCTATTTCTACACCGGACCTCCAAATTCAATTCTGATTGCTCTCCTAAGTCATAAATGACCTCCCGGAACTAACCGAATCATCAGAATCCGATTCTGAGCCCTCTAACCAAATAGTCAACTCTAGGTTGACTTTTCATATTGAAGCTTCTTTCAAAAATGCTATTTGCTTCATTTTCAATCCAATTCACTCCTAACTCACCCGATAGACTCTAACACAGATATACAAGCATAAAACATGTAATTACGACATAACAGGGTGGTAATTCCCGTGACAATGGGCCGGGTCGTCACATTCTCCCCAACTTAAACAAACGCTCGTCCTCGAGCGGACCCAAAGTTGTACTAGAAGAAACCCAATAGCTGAATGACCTTACCAAGCATATATTAGGCGATCACACGTCACCCTATCTCACATAAGTCCGAAAATACCATATAGTCAAAATTTCACAGACTATCTGAACCATAATTCACATTGTACGTTCTAAAATCATTTGCCAAATGCAAATCCCATGCCTATACTCAGTATACTTCGAATCCACTGCAATAACCCATATTCACTACTCCGGGTGAGATCATATGATGTATCGACAACCAAATCACTTGAGACGATAGTCTCTAATCACATCAACTGGCCACAATAACCAAATACTAGCTGAAAACCTCGTTTATTAGATAGAGTCTTATTCCAACACCTTCATATCTTGCCCACGGCAGCTGAAGCACGCGATATACCGAACCCATCTCTCAGGTTAACCATTCGTGAATCCATTTCAGTTTTAACTAATACCACAATAGATTTCGGACCCAAATCTCGGTATTACCTTTCTAACCAGCTGAAATCACATATACTCACACTCATTATTGGATCCAACGATCATTTCGATCATAACCTACCGCACTGGTGATATGACACCTCAACACCGACCTAAGCCACGACGAGCACAACACAGGCTCCAATAGAAACGCCTGAACACACTCAAATCATGACAACTGTCTCCAGCAAAAGAGTTGCATTTCAATTCCTCTGTGCCATCATAACATAGAACTGAGATCGCGTCTCGCACTATAGAAATAGAGTACCTGAATCCTCCTCGAGAGGTCATAACATCACGTAGCCTTGCCGCGATTCGTGCTTCTACCCCAACATTATTACTCATGAAGCACCTCAAACTACTAAGCTCAAAACGGTTAGCCACGCGCAGATCTAGGTCTTGAACCCAAGCAATCAACCTCACCCACGGTGAAACAATTAACGTATGCTATCAAATCCTGAAAGGACACAACCGACATGCCATTCGCCAAGCGATACTCAAAACGGGACTTTTCCTCAGAAGTGGGGAAGTATTGTATACCCAGTAGCATATAACTAACTATATTTTCACAATATTCTGTTGCGGCGTGCAACCCGCTCCAATGACATACCCGTGGCGGCGTGCCACCCAATCTAGATACCATACCTGTGGCGGCGTGCCACCCGATCCACGTATAAATCTCGCAAAAAGGAAATGCATATCGAGTCGAATTTTCTCATTACAGCAAACATATATATATAGCCTCAAGCTCGGCCACATGAAACGCATCCGACAACGTTTCTCAATACTGGAACTGAATCAATGGTAGATACCTCTACACTGACATCCGCCACTAAGGTCCAACTGACAAAGCAATGCCTACCAGCCGTCCGCTGGTCCTGTGTACAACTACTCTGTTGGAGCATACTCTGATGCTCTCTGCTACGCAATTTGTGCCATTTTTCGACATAGCCCATATCACATTAGTCTAGACGACCTGGCTTATGTCAACCAGTCTGAAATAAGGTATCATAACCCAAATTCATCATATCAAGCTAAGAGAGAGCCACTAGGGCTTTCGATTTCCAATAACCGCTAAACGGTGCCGGTACACACGACATACCACCGCTCGTAGGCGGGTTACAAGAACTTCTAGTCTCCAACACACATATAACACACGAATCACCATGCTTGATTCCGTACTTCACCATACAAATACATAACGCACATCAAGCGTCCATTCATACCACGAAAACCATTCAGAAATTTCACTATGCCATCAACGACTCAATTATTATAGTCGATCCAACAAGAGAATACCACCATACCACTGGATATTATCAGTTTACATTACCTTGTCCTTTTGGACCATATACCCTGCCAAATTACTAGAATAGCAGTACCATTTTCTTTAGTCACCAGAAAGATCGATTCTTAATTCACCTGCAGCTGTCCGCGCTGCTCAATAACTTTATTGACTTCCCATATATTACGAACTGATCTCAAAACCTAGGATATACCATTATCAACTTTCCATCACACATCGCATATGCCACACCACCCTAAGATAACATGGAAATTCATATTCATTTCCTACGCCGCAAACATCGGCGCACTCAACTAGTCAAGGACTTTCATGATCCCATATAGAGAAAACTCATTACACATTCCACGCTTCGCATACCGACAGGAGTATACTCATTTTCAAACCATGATAAAACACATCACAAACTATTTCTTCCCCTTCGTTGCATAAGTTTAACTGCCAGGATTGAGTCTTTATACCCATATCAAGTTACGCAACTGCCAGCACTCAAGAGCTTTGCCGCACAATGTTTGCAAGACTCATTACTTCAACCACATACCAGGAATCAATCGTATTCCCTTTTATACCATTCTGGTTTATTAACAAGTTGTTCCATTTACCCAGTTTCCTTTCGGATTCATCTCTAATTTCATATCAGTCTTTACTGTAGTACGACAATGCCTCAACCCTTTTTACCACACAAGACTCGCACACAAGACCACACGGTCTAAGACCCATAGGCCACTGAATACTCTCTCAGTGTTCCCAGAAGCACCACATTCCACCACACTTTATTTTGATGAACTTACCGCGATTTTTAAATTGTTATCATTACTTCCCAATGCGGATACGTAGAATCCCATCATTCACATGATATAACACAAGCCTTGATCTTTTCTAACGAACCCGCCATCTTTAGCCACATACACAAATCTTAAGGCACCTGACTGTTACAAGCAAAATCTTGAACACTGCAAAACCATTCTCGGGCATCATTCACCCTTATTCAGCTGTAATTCAACTGTCCTATTGAGTAGAACCACTCGTGTTTTGTTGGAACTCTGACATCGTAGAACATGATTACTTACAGATACAATCAGCTAGCTTTATTTTCTATACGGTGAATATTATTTACCAACAACAGTTCAAAACACCCTAGTACTTCATCAGATCTACGAAGCACCATAACCTTTACCAGAATTTCCCAACATACTTAGAGACAGAATCAACATAGCACACAATAGTGCAATCGGTTAATCAATAGCAACCTCCCCAACTTAGCTCGAAGCCATTCATCAAAGCACTTTCAACCACTCATATCATTATTACTCAAGTGATGCCGAAATGTTAAGATGAGATTAAACTCAAGTCATTTACAAGCCTTGACAGAGACTCGAATCATTAGAGACCTTAACCCTTCTGCAATTCTTGCAGATATACATGCACCACCAATAAGCCCACTCTATTTAGGTGAAAGAAATCTAAGTCCCAAATTTTCCAAAAATTTCGGCCGAGTTTCCTTTGTAAATTGGCCTATCCACCTGCCAGAGAATCACCAAACCATTCTAACAATACATCCACAACTCAACAAGATATCACAATGTATTTCAACAACATTAAATCTCAATACTATACGAATCATATTATCACAATTTATACTTGAACCTGCGCTGTACCTGCTCGAATCATAACACATATCAAAATCACTTTAGTCTTCCTGAGTTTAAACTCGTTCCACTACACATAAGGTACTGTACCTTCCAATTACGAGATATGATAATTATTCACCACGCCCATAGCTCGGGGCTACACAACAGATTAGACAAGGGTCGAACAATTAACAGCTCATCCATTATCAAACTGCCATTTGCACAATAAAGATCAATACCGATCGTAAGAACTTCATAATACCGGCTCGCGACATTAGTACCTTGGTGCTCAAGCCATAGACAAAGATCTGGCCTCAAGTCCTCCCGACTGGCCCAACATGAATTCATAGAGATTACATCTCGCCCCTCGACCAGGGAATCACAAGCCATAAGTCAATTATATTACTGAGCGCTCGAAGCGTACACAGACGTGTGGAAGGAATTTCAAAAGCATATCTCAAGCTGAATCAAGTACGCACGATAAGAATTCCAAGAAATGTGAAGTGTTTCCTAAAGGTTCGCGGCCTCCCGAGGATAAGTACAGGCGTCCCCGTACCGATCCACAAGACTCTACTAACCGGCTCAAGACTCATGAGGCCTAGTAAACCTAGGCTCTGATACCAACTTGTCACGACCCCAAATCCGATTGTGATGGTGCCCAGCACATTGCTAGGCCAGCCTGACCAATCAACAATAACCACGGAGCCACAAGCTCACTTTATCCAATTTAAGCATAACGGTGATAGATATATTAAAAACAGGGGAACCAAGTCCCAACACGTGCCAACTCCCATAGACCGAAGGGTCAAGAGTCATGAGCCTCTACAGAGTATACAAAGTGTAAATAGTGAATATAGCTGTGCACAAGTGTGGGATGATTAGAACAAAAATACAGACAAACTGGAGAATCAGGTCCTGCGAACGCAGGCAGCTACCTCGACTATCCAAAAGCACTCCCGAGCCGCAATAGAATCAGCTCCACCGTGATGTACCTGGATCTGCACACAAGGTGCAGGGAGTCGGGTGTGAGTACTTCCAACTCAGCAGTAATAAAAGTAAATAATGCTGAAGGGAAGAAAACCACGATAGGCATGATTTCATGCTACAGAATACAGAACTATCTTTTTATTCCTTTCAAGCATATGTGAGTAGAATATTTAGAAATCTCAATTTTAGCTACTCTCTTTCATAATAATATACCAATACCTGGATACAATCTCAAGCAGTGCAAGTCAGCACTCAAATCAGCCTCTCGGGCTCAGCACTCCTTAACAATTTATACCAGGAGATCTGGTCAATAAAGCAACAAATGCACATGTGCCAGTAAAGTATGAGTGCTAAAATGTTATGCCACGTAGTACACGTAAACCAATGTATGTATGCCATGCAATGCATATGACTGCTACGGCGTGTAGCCCGATCCTTTTGGGTACCCGTGCTCACTGGGGGTGTCCAGACTCCGGAGGGGCTCCTACAGCCCAAGCACAATATTAATATCACACCTGCTGCGGCGCGCGGCCCGATCCATATACCACTGCGGCGTGCAGTCCTATCCATGCATGTGTATGCATATGCTCACATGAATGTCATGCCCTAACATATGGCCCTCGGCCCCAATCAGTCTAACAAATAATCAAGAAAGCCCTACGGCAACAATATCATATTAGCTCACAGCAAAAATGTTATTAAGACCTTGTTCAAGTTTTTTCATAACCTTATAAAAATGCTGAATAGCAAAATACCATTTTTAAACCTTAAATTTAGAATAAAATATGCACAGTGTTATCAAGAAAGTGATACCAATCCCTGAAGGATTCAAATAATCGGCACGAAGCCCAAACATGATAATTAGTCCAATTCATTTCAACAATTAGGTGTTATTATTTATTATGCGGGACGGACCAAGTCACAATCCCCAATGGTGCTCTACCCCACGCCCGTTATCCGGCGTGCAAGTCACCTCGACACAGCACTAAGATGTGCAAGTCCGGGGTTTACTAACCCTCAGGACATCATTTACAAGTATTACCCACATCGAACCGGCGGAAACTCATGCCTGCGACGCCTTAGCTCCTCGAACCGGTATCCACGCACGTATAAAACTAGCCAAAATCAGTACAAATATATCAAAATAGGCTATTGGAACATAACCCAATCGAAATAACTCGAAAAATATCAAAAATCACGAAATTGGCAAAATTCGAGCCCCGGGCCCACATCTCGAAAAATTCTGAAATTCACATTTTCGGAATCCTAGTCTCGCCACGAGTCCGTACATACCAAGAACTCCTAATTCGGACCACAAATGGTCCTTCAAATCCTAAATTTAAGGTTTTTGCTCCAAGCCCTATTTTTCTTGATTTTTAGCCATAAATTCATGAATTCCATGGATGATTCTTGTATAAAAACATGTAATTAACTCATAAAACTTACCTCCAACGATTCCCAGTCGAAACCCCTTCAATCCCGTTCAAAAGCTCTCAAAAATGACCAAAAATGGTGGAAAAATGGGTTGTTTTCGCGACTGAAATGTTTTTAACATTCTGTCTGGGTACTGTAGCTAACACTATGCGATCGCATAGAACAAAATTTCCGTTCACTGTAGCTAAGCCTATGCGATTGCATAGAACAAAATCCTAGGTACTGTAGCTAACACTATGCGATCACATCAGAGCATTGCGATCGCATAGAACAAAATTCTCTGCAATTTTTCTGATGCATTTTTCAACTCAAAAATTCCCGTTAGCCATCCGAAATCACCCCGAGGCCCCCGGGACCTCAACCAAAAATACCAATACATCCTATAACGTTATTCAAACTTGTTCCAATCATAAAAACACGGCCTTAAACACAAAAAATCACCATTTACACACGGATTCAAGCCTAAGTTTCTTTAAAACTTTCAAAACTAACATTTAATCCAAAACCCGATCAAACGACGTCCGAATGACCTGAAAATTGGCAGACATATCCAAAATTACATAACGGAGCTACATAAATTGTCGGAATTCTATTCCAACCCCCGGATCAAAATCTCACCTACCATCCAGTTTTCGCCAAAATTCAACCTTCGCCAATTCAAGTCTATTTCTACATCGGACCTCCAAATTCAATTCTGATTGCTCTCCTAAGTCATAAATGACCTCCCGGAACTAACCGAATCATCGGAATCCGATTCCGAGCCCTCTAACCAAATAGTCAACTCCGGGTTGACTTTCCTTATTCAAGTTTCCTTCAAAAAGGCTATATGCCTCATTTTCAATCCAATTCACTCCTAACTCACCCGATAGACTCTAACACTGATATAAAATCATAAAACATGTAATTACAACATAACGGGGTGGTAATTCCCGTGACAACGGGCCGGGTCGTCATAGTTTAACACTATTTTCTTAATGAATATCATTAGGAAGAACACTACTATTAAAAATAGTAGGAAAGAAGAGTATAAAATGCCCCAACAATTAGACCTTCTTAATAAATGGACTATACCACTAGTCAAACCTAAGGTAATATACCAATTAGGTACTTTTGAAAAAATAGGATTAAAACAGGTAGCTAAAACTACTGAAGAGACTATCACAGTAGATAGTGATCATGCTACTTTCAGACTATTATCTGAAAGTGATTTTGCCCCTTATAGGGATTCACATAGATTCATACATACTGATTTAATACAAGTCGCCTTCAATCCACTTACTTTAAGAGGCCTACCTGAAAGTTTTATAGCAACCCTCAGAGATGGCAGAAACCAAAATTGGAAAAAGTCTCTTATAGGGACTGTGCAAACAAGTCTGGCTTATGGCCCCATTTATTTCAATGCTTATCCTAATTTACAGATTTCTCTTAATGATGAGAACTCGTTAAATACTTTAATTCTTAGTATTAAATTACATGGTTATGATTACTTGCCTGGTACATAAGTAATATGCATCTGTTATAGGATTTATTTTAAACCTTTATATACTTTAAATCCTATGTGCAAAATTATGGATTTCAATAATGAAACTATTCTTATAGAAACCAACTTTGGCAAATCCAAAGTAACTACCAGGAGACCTATCAAATGGGATGAAATTGATTTCCCAAAAGAATGGGTCATAGAGGAAGCAGTTGCCCCTCGAAATACTGATAATACGGAGGTTACACAAATTGAACTAACCTCAGATGGCACAATAAAGATTAGGTTCAATGAACCTATTCAGACTGATAATATCAGTCCATCATCTAAATTGACTAGATCAAATTCTTTTTATATTTCTCCGATTGATTATGTGGTAGATTTTCCATCTAGAGCTTCCACGTCTCAAATTAGAGAAAATAATAGAATTGATAGTATAAAAATTGGTTTAGATAATATCGTTAAGATTAATGCAGATCTTGATCCTACTCCATCCGAAATGGATTTTTCAAATGGTTTTAATGATGACTGAAAACCAAATAGATTTTAGTCCGAGATCACCGGCAAGAAAACTAATTTTAGAAGAATTTCTAAAACCCAGATGGGCTGTTTTAAGAAAATGATTTCATGAAAACATGACTAGTGAATTAATACAATTCTTTAGAAATGATTTTTATACGGATATTAGCAAAAAGAACAAAATTATTGCTTTTGTTCCTTGGTTTATGTCTAAACATGTTTATAATTATATCTCTGTTTTGGAAAGAGATTATATGCTTACTAGTGGGAAAACCACTAAATCGGTTTTTCCACCACAACAATCTTTTCAAATGGGAGAAAAAGATAAACTTGTTTATTTTACTGCATTTTCAAAATTATTGGAAAATGATGTGGCAGCAATTACTGCTAAAAACCTGAATACTATGCTTACTCAGAATAATTATACTGACATGTATGTTAGTATTCTGGGAGAACAGTTTATTACAATACATGAGAAATTGGACAAGCTTATAGCAGAAGTCCAAAAGATTTCTCATAAGGAGGATAAAGGTAAAGAGCAAATTTCTACAACCAATATCCAACCTCCACCAGGGGTAAAAGACTTTAAAACTAAGTCTTAATGATCTGGAAGAACTTCTTACTAAGAAGTTTGGGGAGTTAAAGGCTAGTCATTTAACTCTAGAGCATAAACCTGACAAAGGTAAGAGAATTCAGGTGTGATGAGATTAATAAAATCTCTGGAAAATATGCTCGCAAACCTTACCAAAGGATGTTCTACTATCCTAGACCAACCCCTCAGGATGTTCTTTTAGAAGAACTTGATAATGACCACTACCACCAAGGTTATAGTGGATCTGATATATGTGAATGGAATATAGATGGTCTTGCTGAAAGACAAATCTATACCATGGTACATAGAATGCTTATGTACAGTACTATCTGTAAGGTTAATAAAAATGAAGATAAAGCAATAGCAGAAATGCTTATTGCTGGATTTACTGGTTAGCTTAAAGGATGGTGGGATAATTATCTCACTCATGATCAACGTATTGAAATCATGAAAGCAACCAAAGTCGAGGGTGATAAGACTGTTCAAAATGCAGTCTATTCATTAGTTCTTAATATTATAGAACACTTTTCTGGAAGATGGTCTGATAATAGTGAGACCATTAGGACTATGCTTCAGAATTTGAAGTGTCCAACCCCCACATATTTTAGATGGTATAAAGATGTTTTCTTATCCCGACTAATGGAATTACCAGAGAGTAATAGTACTCACTGGAAGGCTAAATTCATAGATGGTCTTCCTCCCTTATTTGCTGAGAGGATTCGAAAAGTCCTTAGAGGCACAGGGATGAGTATTGCTTATGATGCTTACTCATATGGTAAACCTATTAGTGTATGCACTCAAGAAGGTTTAGCTCTTTGTAATGAAATAAAGCTAAGCCAAGAAATTAAGAAACATCGTCTCACTGAGAGACAACAATTAGGTGAATTTTGTGAACAGTTCGCCATTGATATTCCTTCAAAAGGAAGAAGTCTCATAAGAATGAGGACTTCAGAAGGAGAAAGGGTTTGCCTAAAAAAAGGCGTGATAAGACCCAAAGATGGAAGGCTTTTCATAAGGCCAGAAAGGGTTTTGTTAAAACAAAAAACCCTCAAGCCTGTTATAAATGCGGTCGAGTAGGCCATTATGCGAGAGATTGCAGGATCAAGGACAAAATTAAAGAACTTGATCTAGACGAGAATATTAAAGATTCTCTTTATAAAATTCTTCTGAATTCTTCTCCGGAGAATTCAGATTACGAATCAAGTCATGAATCTTCAACCAGTGAAGACTTGAGAGTGCTTCAAGAAGAGGATTATATTTCATCTTCTGAAAGTGACCAAGAGTTTTATAATAAGGGACAATGTTCCAACCAATGTTGTGTTCCTAATGATGAACTCTCCAATATTTATTCCCAGTTTAAAGACTTGAAACTTAATGTTTTGACCAATGACAACATGATAGAGTTGTTAAGGGTTATTAAGGACCCTGAATTAAGGTCACAAATCATTTATAAACTTCCTACTAATTTAGAGGAAATTTCAAGGGTAGATGATATTCCATCCTCATCAAGACCTTACACCATGTCTGCAATCCAAAGAATGGTGAAAGACAAGCCCCAGCTGGATAGACCAGCTACAGTCCAAGATTTGAGTACAGAGATAACTTATCTCAAGAAACAAATCTCGGAACTAAAAGCTTCTCATATAGCTTTGGATGAAAGAGTTTTTCGATTAGAAAACTCTGAAGTAATTACTTCAACCTCCAATGAGAAAATTACTGAGCTAAATACAGCTCCAAGTTCTTCAGAAGAAAATACTGCCAGTACATTACTTGCGACCATAGATTTTCCTGAAGAAGAATTTTTAGAAAAATTACATTATTTTGTTACACAAAAGTTTTTAATAAAAATAACTCTTTTAATAGATTACAATTTCAAAAAAGAGTTTATTGCTTTATTAGATAGTGGAGCAGATTGGAATTGTGTGAAAGAAGGGATAATACCCTCTAGATATTTTCATAAAACCACTCATCGTTTAAAAAATGCTAGTGGTTCTTCAATTGGGTATTTCTTATAAATTACCCAATGCTTATATTTGCCAGCATGATTTATGTATTCCAAAAACTTTTGTCTTGGTAAAAGACATAGATAGAGATGTAATACTCGGTGTTCCATTTTTTATATAATTAATGCCTTTGTTACATTGGGATACAAAACGTTTTACAGGCACTTACTGTGGTAAAAATATTACTTTTGAGTTTATAACTCAACCTGTCCAACGTTTTCTAAACGAGATTATTTCTAATAATATTTCTTCAAAAGAAAATCAAATTGAATTTTTGAAAAATCAAATTTGTTCCATTACTATTGATCAGGATTTAAAAAATCCTAAACTTATTGAGAAAATTAACTTTCTCAAAAGTCAGTTCTCTACTTCTATTTGTGGTGATCACCCGAATCAATTTTGGAGTAGAAAGAAACATATTATAAATCTTCCTTATGAGGATGATTTTTTAGAGGATAATATTCCTACTAAGGCAAGACCTTGTCAAATGAACTCTGAATATTTAGAGTTATGCAAAAAGGAGATTGATTCCTTGCAACAAAAGGGTTTAATTAGACCCTCCAAGTCCAAATGGTCTTGTATTGCTTTTTATGTTAATAAGCATGCTGAACAAGAACGAGAAATTCCACATTTAGTTATTAATTATAAACCTCTTAATAAGGTTTTGAAATGGATCAGATATCCTTTTCCTAATAAAAAGAGATTTACTTGATAGACTTCATAACGCCATTATATTTTCGAAATTTGATTTAAAATCAGGTTATTGGCAAATTCAGATATCTGAATCAGATAGATATAAAACTGCTTTTAATGTACCAATGGGCCAATATGAATGGAATGTTATGCCTTTTGGTTTGAAAAATGCTCCATCGGAATTTCAAAAAATTATGAATGATATTTTTCTTCCTTATACGGATTTTATTATTGTTTATATTGATGACATTCAAGTATTTTCAAAAAATATAGAATCTCATTTCAAACATCTTGATTTATTTAGGAAGATTATAATTCAAAATGGTTTAGTTATATCAAAACCAAAAATGATGATTTTCCAAACTTCTGTTAGATTTTTAGGCCATAACATTGAGAAAGGTAGGATTATTCCTATCAACAGAAGTATTGATTTTGCTTCTAAATTTCCTGATATAATTACTGATAAAACTCAGCTTCAAAGATTTCTTGGTAGCCTAAATTATATTTCCCCTTTTATAAAGGACCTTGCTAAGAATACTGCTCTTCTTTATGATAGGTTAAAGAAGAATCCTAAAGCATGGACTGACAGTCATACTGAATCAGTCAAAAGAATTAAACAGAAGGTTTATAACCTTCCTTGTTTAACTCTTGCCAATCCTACTTGACAAAAAATTGTTGAAACGGATGCTTCTGATATTGGCTATGGTGTGTGACGACTCGGCCCGTCGTTACGGGAATTTACCACCCCGTCATGTTGCAATTACATGTTTTATGCTTTTATATCGGTGTTAGAGCCTATCGGGTGAGTTAGGAGTGAATTGAATTGAAAATGAAGCAAATAGCATGTTTGAAGGAAGTTTGAATATGAAAAGTCAACCAGGAGTTGACTATAGAGTTAGAGTGCTCGGAATCGGATTCTGATGATTCGACTAGTTTCGAGGGATCATTTATGACTTAGGAGAGCAATCAGAATTGAATTTGGAGGCCCGGTGTAGAAATAGGCTTGAATTGGCTAAGGTTGAATTTTGGTGAAATCCGAACGGTAGGTGAAATTTTGATCCGGGGGTCGGAATAGAATTCCGACAGTTGCAGTAGCTCCGTTAGGTGATTTTGGATGTGCCTGCAAAATTTCAGGTCATTCGGGCATCGTTTAGTCGGGTTTTTGATTGGTTGTGTAAATCGGAATGTTTTAAGGAATTTAGGCTTGAATTCGATACGAATTATGGGTTTTGATGTTGTTAGACGTGTTTTGAGGATTTGAGCAAGTTTGAATAAGGTATTAGGAGGTGTTGGTGTGTTTGGATGGGGTCCCGGGGGCCTCGGGGTGTTTTCGGATGGTTAAACGGAAGAAAATCATGGAAATTGCAGGTTGAAGTATTCTAGTTCTGTCATTTTCGCCCCTGCGGAAATATGGGCGCGGAGGCGAGTCCGCGAGAGCGGACTGAGGAGCGCAGAAGCGCTTGTGTTCGCCGAAGCGGGTATTGTTTCGCTGAGGCGGTGTCGCTGGTGCGAGTGGGTGACCGCAGAAGCGGACTTGATGAAAAGGGGAAAGTCCGCAGAAGCGGATTCTTGACCGCTCGGGCGAGTCCGCAGGAGCGGACTTTGGTGCGCAGAAGCGGGAGTTTTCGCAGAAGCGGGGGTTCAATCGCGGAAGCGGACGCGTGTAAGCGGTCCTTTTCTCGCAGAAGCGGAATTGGCCGGCTAGGCCTGGAATCGCTGAAGCGACCCTCTGGTCGCGGATACGGTTCCGCAGGGGTGGAAAATGGCCTGCAGAAGCGAAAATCACAGTGAGTTAAGTGTATCAGAAGTTGGAAAATTTCCGAAACATTTCACACATTTGGGTCTCGGCTTTAGAGGCGATTTGGGCGATTTTGAAGAGAAACTCAAGGGAAATCATCAGGTAATCAACTATGGACTTAAACTATGATTAGTGTTGATAATATTATGCAATTATATCATGAAAATGGAGGAATTTGGGGTGATTCATGGAAGATTTAACCCTAGGCTTGAACTTTAGAAAATCAAGGTTTTGAATGGGCAAATGGAGTCCGAATTTGGTAAAATAGCTATGCTTAGACTCGTATTGAGATGAGGGTTCCGAATATGTGACTTTCGTGATTTTTCGACAAGCGTACCGAAAGTCGGGTTTTGACAACTTTGGGAATTTTAATGTAAATTGAGTTGTATTGATTGGGTGTCGTCCCATTGGCCTAATTTGTTATATTTCTACTGTATTTGATCAGATTCTACGCGTGCGGAGCTTGATTCTCGTGGCAAAGGCATTGCGGAGTAGTCGTCGTGTCGTATTGAGGTGAGTAATAGATGTGGGTGATGACCAGCGGGTTCGAAACCCCGGTATACCACTTTGTGACGTTGTATAGCGGCGAGACACGTACTCTCTTGTGAGTGCGGGGTCGATTGTGATTGGGGACTATGACATAGTCCGACTTGTTGATACTGTATTATGATATTAGGCTATTCTTGAGCCGTCGAACCTCCTTCTCGGATGGTTGCATATTATATATTGTGATAATGGCCACTCTTGAGCCGAGGAACCCCTTCTTGGGCGGTTGAGTATACTTGTGGGCCGTGAGCCAGTTATTGGATCACGCGAGGATCGTTATCATTGTTTTATCATATTGACATGCTAGTTTACTACTAGTCCGCAGCTATTTCTGTTATCATGTTATTTCCAAATCTCTAGAACTTGATATTTCTGTTTTCAACTGAAAAATGATAAAAGTTGTTTTCAAAACTACTTTTGAGCCTGCGAGGCTGTGATTGCATATTAGCTGACTAGTAGTGGATCGGGCTGCGCGCCGCAGCAGTACATATGTCGGATCGGACTACACGCCGCAGTGATATTGTGCTTGGGCTGTAGGAGCCCCTCCGAAGTCTGAACCCCCACAGTTAGCACGGGTACCAAATTTGGATCGGGCTACACGCCGTAGCGGTTATATCATGCATTGCATTGCATTTAGCTACATCTCGTAGTTGTTATACTGTTTTGCTCGTACTTGTTGGTACAGGTACAGTTGATATTGGTTCTGTTACAGGGTATTTGATTACAACTTTACATACTGCTTTATTGTGGATTTCTTGTCTACGCTGTCTTACCCCTGTTTATTACCACTGAGTCTGGCAGTACTCATTTTACTCCCTGCACCTTGTGTGCAGATCCAGGTACCTCTCAGCAGTGATCCAGTAGCTGTGCGAGGCGACGTTTGTGGATATTCGAGGTAGCTGCCGAGTCCGCAGGACCCGATATTCCTTCTTACTGTCTTGATTTTGTATTGACTTTTCCTTCCGCACTTGGTATCTTGTAAACCTTTATACACTCGTGTTCAGTAGAGGCTCATGACTCTTGACCCTTCGGTCTATGGGAGTTGATGTAATCTGGGACTTGGCTCTGATACCACAAAAACTTGGTGCGACCAAAACACTCACGCAAGTGTACGCGATCGACAAGTAATATAGTAGTGAGTAGAGTATCGTTCCCACGAGGAATTTTGATTAACTTTTTGACTGATTTAGACTAATTTAGTTATCAACTCAAACTAGACTATCACAAGATATATCTAAAAATTCTCAATAATTCAAAGTAAAATTACTACACCAATTACAAATTATGTTTATAACGATTTGGACAAATATATTCCAGGGCCATGGACTTGCTAGTAATCATGCTATTTTTCTACTTAGAATTGATTTATTTAATTATCCGGGTTGTTGATTATAAGGTTAATAATATTCATAAGAATCTTTCGAGTTCTTATGAATCTATCCAAGTTAAATCAATATCTATATTTCTATGATATTAATATTAACAAGAATGCATTTCAAACTCTTATTCTTCAACCAAACAAGGCAATTAAGTATATATCTATCTTAATTGCAAATCCTTCACCCGATGCCCGGGATTCAAAACTTGTTCTATTTGATTTTACATGCAACCAAGAATTTCCTTTGTCAAGTTTAATTCAAAGTTCGTAGATAATATTTCACTGTTAGCTACGCAGTAAAATATTTAAGATCAAAATCAAATAAACAACCCATATCAATAACTTCAATAAAATCAATCCAAGCTTCAAATAACAAGATCAACTAACATCCATGACCCTAGAATACTAGAGAGTTTAGCTACTCAAGTTCATACTAAAATCAATAATATTGATGTCTAAAATACTACAAAGAAGAATACAAGATGAAAGTTTAGATGAACTCTTTAATTTGTTGCACTTCAAAACTTGATCTTCACTCCCTTCCTTGGCTTCAAGAACACTCTTGGTAAGTTTTCTCTCAAAATCTTCTCTCTAAAATGAATAGTAATTTTCCACTCTAATCCAATAATGCTAAAAATCTGATCTCCTCCCTAATATAAGGTTGCATTATTTTGATTTGAGTGGAATTATGTGTCCCTTCATTTTCCACCTTAGAAAAATCAATCTTAACCGGATTAGTGTGCGCGAAGTCCCTGCGCGAAGTGATGCGCGAAGTGGGCACTTCGCGCACATATAGCCCAATTCGTCTCTCCTTACGCGCGAAGTTGTGCGCAAAGTAGCCACTTCGCGCACCTGGAAGAAATTCTCATTCAAGCTTGTTTCTTGATTGAAAAGACTCAAGTCCGAAGGATTGTTTTTGCTCCAAAATTGTACCATAACATTTTCAATTGTAGATATAAGCTCCTTTTTCTGCACATTGTATAAATCACAAATTAATAGCTTATATCTTATAAAATTCATAAATTATGTTATTGGATCATAATTAAATGGATGCATAATTAATGGCTAAACTACTTAGTTTTCGCCTATTATCAACACCCCACACTTAGTCCATTGCTAGTCCTCGAGCAATCACACCATACTTATAAAAGAGTCATCAATAAAATTATTTTACCTTAATGCTTTACACTTAGAACAAGAATTATATCTCTCACCTAGTAATATAAAATTCTAGTTTCTGGACTAACTTTCAAGTGCTATACAATATTTACACTTCTTTGAAGTACTCTATACAGAAATCAAGACTTATTTATCTGTCACGAATCATATGCCCTCACAATTTTATCAACATTACACATATCAATATGTACAAAAGAGTTCCCAAATTATTTACAACAAGACAGTTTCACTCACACTCACAAAAGAAGTCACATGCATGCAAATGGTACCATAAGCTTGCCCTTAATGTAAATCTCTACTAATACAAGCTTGTTCGGTCAAAAATCAATTAGGACTTTTTCTTCTGGTTGTAATGTGGGTTAAGGTGCTGGTAAGATTTATTTTGGAATTAGTGACTAGCACTCCTAAGCACTTTAATACATTACTCAATCATTTTTAGCGCAAATTCTCTAATCTTAATAACAATTGCATCAATCAATCAATCAATTCATTCCTAGCAGTGTTCCATTTTTCTTTTATGCACTGCTTTAATTCATACTCAACTGGCATTAATCAAAACAATATGCACATATATATATATATATATATATATATATATATATATATATATATATTTTATTTTTTTTTTTTTTTTTTTTACATGCACCTTTCTCACTTTCATTGGTTCCATTCACAAATCACCCCACACTTAGTTCCTTTGTACTTCTTTTAGCGCTCATTTTACAATTAAAGTGCTTTAAGAGGTTAAAGGGTTCAAAATATCAATAAAGAACAAAAATGGTATAGGCTTGCAATGTGGTTACCAAATAAAAGTTTCAAGGCTAGAAATGGTTAACTAAGGATAAATTTTATTTGATTTGAGCAATTAAGTTCAAAAAGATCAAGGAAAGCCTAACATCATATTTTAAAACCGAGTGTCACCTGAAATTTCGCTTCAATTTACATACTAGGCAAGTTCTAGACACAATTACACTACATGGACTCATCAAAAATCTCTCCACACATGGCATAAGATTCATTAAGATCAACTCATCAAGACGCTCTGTTGTGAATATTCATTTCAGTAGTAAATATGCAATAAAATCACTTTCAGTTAAAAATCCAGTAGAACTAGGCATTATACTCTAGGATTAGGTATGTTCAAGTGTATTAACATTATGGCTCTTAAAAGCAAAAAAGCAAAAAAATCTATATAAAAAAAATCTATCTATACCCGGTTCAAATTGAAACCCTTGGAAAAGAACCGTGGCCTAAAGAAAAACCAAGGGGAATTATTCACATTAATCACAAAATTAAGAAAAAGAGGATATAATTCCTCAAAATCTGATACCAAATTTTTTTTTTTTTATTTAAAATAACTTCAAAATAAAACTTTTAATAACAAAGACAACCACTTTTAACTAAACTATTATTCATAAAATTCAAAACAAGCCAAACTCCAAAACAAACAAAACATTAACTAATATCTGACACCATCAAAATATACTAAACACAAACACACCCCACACTTAAGAATAGACATGTCCTCATGACTATAACCTATAAACACAGAGATAAAAATACTTCCCCGACGATCTATTCTTGATCTGACACTGTGTCGGGGTTGACGTTACAAGCTCGCCCCAATGCTCGCAGCCATCCCATAAATTTCTTTTCCGACTTGACTTGTCGGTCTGCTATCTGCTCCACACGGGTGCTTAACGTGTTTACTGTTTGTCTCAATTCACCTATCTCACGCTCCCATGTGTGTTGTCTCGGCATGCTAGCAGTTCTTGAAGAGGATGCTGCCCTTGGTAATGCAACTGCTGGTGCATTGGGCGGTTGGGCTTGTTCTCCTCTGTCAGTGTCCATTGGTTGATCCTCTCCATCATTCTCTTCTTCTTCAGAGCTTTCTTCTTCATCTCCACCTTTCTTGGGTTTGATGTTAAATTCCTTCCTTACAGTTATATCTACATTTGGATCCTCTGGTACCTGGGCTTGCCTGCAAAGTAAAGTGACTAGTGATGGAAAGAAAAATCCATACTTACGAATTGGGCTTCTAATAAACATTTCATCATGAATGATCTTTGCCACATCAAAAGTCAAATTCTCTACAAGACACCATATCAGTGCAGCTCTGGGACCATTTACTTCAGTTGTATTCTTGGAAGGAATGAGCCCGTTATTTATCACATAAAGCCAGGTTTTTGCTTCTATAGTTAGAGCAGCTGAATGAATTTTGTCACCATTCTCTAACCATTCTATCTCAGCTCCCGGGGTGCAAATCTTTGAGATGAATCTTTCCCATTTTGCATTATCTGGACATTTTCCATACTCATAGAAATCTTCATTCTCTGGCACAACATCAGGTAAATTGTAACTTGCCCTAATTGCCTCAATTGAAGCATTGACTTGTCTTCTTCGCACAGTCACAATATTATTTTGATGTTCAGGTACATTCGCGTAGAATTCGCGAACTACTGTTTCATTTGCAGTCACCGGTTCATTCATAAAGACTTGAAGCCCCCGGTCAATCAACTTTTGGTACATGCTAGGGCACTTTTCTTGAAGATTTTTAACATCAATGCCCCTTTCTGGAACCGGTTTCTTTGTCCTTTTGTTGGTGAACCGCGTTTGAGCTTCAGGTGAAGTAAACCTTCTTGAATCATAGTTAGTTGCAGCATTGGCTCGTGATCGGCTGGAAGATGCTCCTGAAGTTAATCTTCTTTTTGGTGCCATAATTCCTACAATACAAAAACACATTAATCTAAAATGAATGGATAATGTGTTTCAATGCGGTTACTCAGAATTCACACACGCAATTAAGTTAATTGCTCTATCAAACTTCTTTGAGGACTTTCCTCAAACACATTGTGGGCAAGCCTAATTCATCCTTAATGTTAATGCTTTGGTTAAGGATTTCCCAACCAAATTTCAACTATAACCAATTCATGTTTTACCCATCCCATTTATTCACAAATTTAAACCCAAAAGTATATAAAACTATGATAAATTCTATCAACATTGCTCAAACATTCTAATTTTGCACAAGAACTTCTAATTTATCATAAACAACATAAATACTACAAAAACAATATACATACTATAATTTCTAATATATACCAACTATATTAACAAATTAAAGCCATGAGTAACGAAATAAAAAAAAATATCAAGATAAAAAAAAATCAATAAATTAAAAGTTTAGGGTTCTTACTTGATGGGATTAAGATGAATCTTTAGTAAGGATGAAGAGCTTTCACAAATTGTTGAAGAAGATTAGAGTAATTAATAGAGGAATTATGGTGTTTGATGTTAGGGTTTGGAGAAGAAGGTAGAATTTAGGGTATGTTGAGAGAAAAAGTGGTAAAATTTTGAAGAGTGTCGGTTAAAATAAAAATAATGTAAGTATATACACACCCCGTCTGTTCTGCGCGAAGTGGTGCGCGAAGTGGTCACTTCGCGCACAAAACCTGAGTATTCTGTTTAAGGTGCGCGAAGTGGTGCGCGAAGTGATGACTTCGCGCATGACTTCGCGCATAACCTATGAGCTTTCTGTTTAAGGTTCGCGAAGTGTGCGCGAAGTGATCACTTCGCGCAGGGACTTCGCGCAGCTGGGCAAACTAAATGAAATAACAAAATTTTTTTTTTTTTTTTTTTTTTTTTAAAATAACAATGAAGTAATACCTTAGCCTTCCTCCTTGTTGTCCTACAATCATCAACACACAAATTACACCCAAACAAATAAAAACGAAGAATATAACACAAAAAAAAATTATTAACACACAATTATCGCTATTATTGGGTTGCCTCCCAATGAGCGCCTGATTTACTGTCGCGGCACGACTCCAAAATTCATCAAACATCATTGATTTCAACCGAGGTCTTGTGACGATTAACATCACCACCCCAATAATGCTTCATTCTTTGTCCATTCACCAGAAAAGTGTCATTTGAATTTTTGTCCCTCAATTCTATCGCTCCGTAAGGACTTACACTTACCACCATAAAAGGTCCTGACCAACGGGATTTTAGCTTTCCTGGAAAAAGTTTCAATCTAGAATTGAATAACAAAACTTGTTGCCCCGACTCAAACTCACGATGTTGGATATGCTTATCGTGCCATCTCTTGGTTCTTTCTTTATACAACTTGGCATTTTCATAAGCATTCAATCTAAACTCATCAAGTTCATTGAGTTGCAACAACCTTTTTTCACCAGCCAAACCTATATCCACATTTAACTTTTTGATTGCCCAATAAGCTTTGTGTTCAAGTTCAACAGGCAAATGACATGCCTTTCCATAAACTAACCTGTATGGAGAAGTACCAATTGGAGTCTTGAATGCAGTACGGTAAGCCCACAAAGCATCTTCTAATTTAGCAGACCAATCCTTCCTGTTTGCATTAACTGTTTTCTCCAGAATCTGTTTTATCTCTCGATTAGATACTTCAACTTGACCACTTGTTTGAGGGTGGTATGCAATAGCAACTTTGTGTTTTATCCCATATTTTGATAAAACATTTTTAAACAGTTTGTTGCAAAAATGTGTTCCTCCATCACTTATCAACACCCTTGGAGTTCCAAAGCGTGTGAAAATGTGTTTCTTAACAAAACTTACCACAACTTTTGCATCATTCGTAGGAAGAGCAATGGCTTCAACCCACTTAGACACATAGTCTACTGCAACTAGAATGTATCTATGACCATTAGAACCTGGAAATGGTCCCATGAAATCAATTCCCCATACATCAAACAATTCCACCACCAAATTATTCTGCAAAGGCATCTCATTTCTCTTTGTGATTGTACCTGTTCTTTGACACCTGTCACAAGTTTTAACAAACGCATGAGCATCTTTAAATAAGGTTGGCCAGTAAAAACCTGATTGGAGAACCTTTTGTGCTGTTCTATCTCCACCATGATGACCTCCATAGGAAGAAGAATGACAGTCATGCAAAATGGCATTCATTTCTTCTTCAGGTACACACTTTCTTACCAATTGGTCAGCACATTGCTTGTAGAGAAAGGGCTCATCCCACATATATGATTTCACATCATGGAAGAATTTTCTCCTTTGATCCGCTGTGATTTCTGATGGCATCACTCCACTTGCAATATAATTTACAAAGTCAGCATACCATGGAGTTTCATTAGATGTGATGGCCAACAAATGTTCATCTGGGAACGTTTCTTTTATTGAGTCTCCTTCAATCACATGACTTCTGTTTTCCAATCTGGACAAATGATCAACCACTTGATTCTCAGTACCTTTTCTATCACGTATCTCCGGGTCAAATTCCTGCAAAAGAAGAACCCATCGGATTAGTCTTGGCTTTGCATCTTTCTTTGCAAATAGATACTTGATAGCCGAATGGTCAGTATAGACTATGACTTTAGTTCCTACTAGGTAGGATCTAAACTTGTCAAATGCCCATACTACTGCAAGTAATTCTTTCTCTGTGACAGTATAATTCATTTGAGCGGGATTTAGAGTTCTGCTCGCATAATGAATGGAGTAAAAAATTTTCTCCTTCCTCTGTCCCAACACAGCACCAATGGCTATGTCACTTGCATCACACATTAATTCGAAAGGCCGTTCCCAATCTGGAGCAACAATGATTGGTGCAGAGACCAATTTTCTTTTAAGCTCTTCAAATGCCTTCAGACAAGCATCATCAAAATGGAACGGTGTATCTTTCTCAAGGAGCCTGCAAAGAGGAGATGAAATTTTTGAAAAATCTTTAATGAATCTTCGATAAAATCCTGCATGGCCTAGAAAACTGCGTATGCCCTTAACAGATATGGGTGGGGGCAATTTTTCAATTGCTTCCACTTTTGCCTTGTCTACTTGCAATCCGTTCTTGGACACTTTGTGCCCTAGGACAATACCTTCTCTTACCATGAAATGACATTTTTCCCAGTTCAAGATCAAGTTGGTCTCTTCACATCTGGCTAGCACTTTATCAAGATTAGTTAAACATTTATCAAAAGAGCATCCGAAAACAGAGAAATCATCCATAAATACTTCCACAAATCTCTCGACCATATCAGTGAAAATAGCCATCATACACCTTTGAAATGTCGCAGGTGCATTGCAAAGACCAAATGGCATTCTTTTGAATGCATACGTGCCATAAGGACACGTAAAAGTGGTCTTCTCTTGGTCCTCTGGGGCTATAGTTATTTGATTATACCCAGAGTAACCATCCAGGAAGCAGTAATACTCCTGGCCGGCCAATCGATCAAGCATTTGATCCATGAATGGAAGAGGAAAGTGGTCCTTCCTGGTGGCATTATTCAGTTTTCTGTAATCAATACAAATTCTCCACCCTGTGATAGTTCTTGTTGGTATTAAATCGTTATTATCATTAACTATCACAGTTATACCCCCCTTTTTAGGAACACACTGAACTGGACTCACCCATTTACTATCAGAGATAGGAAATACAATACCTGCATCAAGCCATTTGATCACCTCTTTCCTTACCACTTCTTTCATGTTAGGATTGAGGCGACGTTGGTGTTCTATACTTGGTTTGTATCCTTCCTCCATTAGGATTTTATGCATGCAAAACGCAGGACTAATACCTTTAATGTCTGACATTGTCCACCCAATGGCTTTCTTGTGCTCTCTCAATACTCTTAGCAATTTTTCCTCCTGCAGTTCAGATAAATCAGAAGAAATGATAACAGGCAATGTATCAGAACTACCCAAATAAGCATAATGCAAGTGAGATGGTAGTGGTTTAAGCTCCAATTTCGGAGCTTCCTCAATTGATGGCTTTGGAGGAGGTCCATGTGGCCTGTTCAACGGTTCAAAAGGATATGTTCCTTTTAAGTATGCACAAGATGTATCAAGGAAGTACATCATCTCTTCAACCTCTTCATCAGTTGCCAAATTATCAAATATTGTAAGTGCTTTCTCTAATGAATCATTGAGATACACACTTGAATCACAGTTTTGTTCATCATTCTCAATTACGGATATCATAGAAAGTTCTTCATATTGACAAGGAAGTTGAATTGCTTTGTAAACGTTAAACACCGCTTCCTCATCATCAACCCTTAGAATCATCTTCCCTTCTTTCACTTTAATGATCGCATCACCAGTAGCTAACAAAGGTCGTCCAAGAATGATTGGCACCAATTCATCTGCTTCATAATCAAGAATAATGAAATCTGCAGGAAAGATGAATTTCCCAATCTGCAACAATACATCTTCTATTACCCCTTCAGGGTGTGCTATGGACATGTCTGCTAACTGCAATATCACAGTGGTTGGTCTAGGAGCTCCAAGACCCAATTGTTTGAACAATGACAAGGGCATTAAATTTATGCTCGCCCCTAAGTCACAAAGAGCCCGGCCTACATCGATATCCCCAATACGCACAGGAATTGTAAAACTACCGGGGTCTTTAAGCTTTTGTGGAAGCTTGTTTTGTACCCTGGCAGTGCACTCTTCAGTAAGTGCGACTGTTTCATATTCAGTCAATCTCCTTTTATGAGCCACTATATCTTTTATGTACTTAGCATATTTAGGTATTTCTCGAAGTACATCAACAAGGGGAATGTTTAATTGAACTTGGCTCAACATGGACAGAAATTTACTGAACATTTTATCATCATTCTTCTTTTGCAATCTTTGGGGAAAAGGTGGGGGTGGTCTTGGAACTTCCACGGGTTCAATACTTTCAGTAGTCTTCTTTGGATCATTTATCAATTTAGGGATCAATTCTCCCTCAGGCACAAATCTCTCTTTCTTTTTCTTTGAGATTTCCTCAAGTTCTCTCCCGCTTCTAAGTGTTATAGCACTTACCTGTGGGTTCTTTTCCGTGTCACTGGGAAGAGCTCCTGTAGGTCTAGTGTTCTGGTTCGTTGCTATCTGCCCCATCCGCCTTTCTAGATTCCTAACATCAGTCCTGAGCTGCTGATTGTCGATCAACAACTTTTTTAGCAAATCATTTGTACTTTCTTCCACCTGCTGAGGTGGTCTCTGAGGTTGATTAAAACCCCCTTGCGGTCTGTACTGATTGGGATTTTGCTGATTTCCTCCCCATGAGAAGTTAGGATGATTCCTCCAATTTGCATTGTAGGAATTTCCATACTGTGCGTGCTGATTTGCTGGACCTCTGTTTTGTTGTCCCACATAATAAATAGATTCTGGATTCGTTGGACACATATCACTTGTATGGCTATCACCACACATTTCACAGCAAATAGTCATTTGTTGCACCTGTTGCATGGGTTGAGGTTGTTGCATCGTCATCCTTGTCATCTGGTTGGATAGCCTTGCAATTTCAGCTCTCATTGCCGATACATCATCCAGATCAAGCACCCCTACTGCTTTTTGTTTCATTGCCTTTCTGGAATCTCCATCACCTTGCCAATTATTATCATTAGAAGTGAATGTATTTAACAAGAGTTGGATTTCCGTGTAAGATTTTGTCATACAACTTCCTCCACAAGCGGAATCAAGATTCATTTTTGAAGCTTCATCTAACCCATCAACAAATGTATGACCTAACACCTCATCTGTTTGACAATGATGAGGGCAGTCCCTAAGTAGCTTCTTGTATCTTTCCCAAGCTTGACGAAGTGTTTCGCCAGAGCGTTGTTCAAACCCAAGAATTTGACTCCTCAACATTTTTGTCTTTTTAGTAGGAAAGAACTTGATTAAGAACTTCCTTGCTAGATCATCCCAAGTGCGGATTGAATTTGATGGTTCTTTGTTTAACCACTCTTTAGCTTCCCCAAGCAGAGAAAAAGGAAATAGTGTCAGCCGTACATAATCCTTGGAAACATTTGGATAATTGTAAGTATCCGTAATTTCCAAAAAATTCTGAATATGTCTTTGTGGATCTTCATGAGGTAGACCCACAAATTGCCCTGTAGACTGAATCAACTGCACCATATATTGTTTCAACTCAAAATGCCCAGTAATATCAGGCTTCACAATAGCCTGAGTCATATTAGCCAGACTGGGTCTTGCGGCTTCAATCACCGCTCTTTCTTCATTTCCTGCCATCACTGTTGGCTGTGGTTGAATTTGAATGTTCAACTCTCCTTCCGTTTTATATTGAGCTTCCCACTCTCTCCTTGTTCTATGTATTGTTCTTTCAATTTCAGGATCAAATGGGAAGAGATTGTTTGTGCTTCTGCTCCTCCGCATTCAAAAGAAGAACCTGTATAACACAAACAAATAGATGAAAATTTCTTTTTGTATTTTATATTAACAACTACAAAATAATAAAACAGTCAAGGAGCTAATTTCAAAGTTCCCCGGCAACGGCGCCAAAAACTTGTTGCGACCAAAACACTCACGCAAGTGTACGCGATCGACAAGTAATATAGTAGTGAGTAGAGTATCGTTCCCACGAGGAATTTTGATTAACTTATTGACTGATTTAGACTAATTTAGTTATCAACTCAAACTAGACTATCACAAGATATATCTAAAAATTCTCAATAATTCAAAGTAAAATTACTACACCAATTACAAATTATGTTTATAACGATTTGGACAAATATATTCCAGGGCCATGGACTTGCTAGTAATCATGCTATTTTTCTACTTAGAATTGATTTATTTAATTATCCGGGTTGTTGATTATAAGGTTAATAATATTCATAAGAATCTTTCGAGTTCTTATGAATCTATCCAAGTTAAATCAATATCTATATTTCTATGATATTAATATTAACAAGAATGCATTTCAAACTCTTATTCTTCAACCAAACAAGGCAATTAAGTATATATCTATCTTAATTGCAAATCCTTCACCCGATGCCCGGGATTCAAAACTTGTTCTATTTGATTTTACATGCAACCAAGAATTTCCTTTGTCAAGTTTAATTCAAAGTTCGTAGATAATATTTCACTGTTAGCTACGCAGTAAAATAATTAAGATCAAAATCAAATAAACAACCCATATCAATAACTTCAATAAAATCAATCTAAGCTTCAAATAACAAGATCAACTAACATCCATGACCCTAGAATACTAGAGAGTTTAGCTACTCATGTTCATACTAAAATCAATAATATTGATGTCTAAAATACTACAAAGAAGAATACAAGATGAAAGTTTAGATGAACTCTTTAATTTGTTGCACTTCAAAACTTGATCTTCACTCCCTTCCTTGGCTTCAAGAACACTCTTGGTAAGTTTTCTCTCAAAATCTTCTCTCTAAAATGAATAGTAATTTTCCACTCTAATCCAATAATGCTAAAAATCTGATCTCCTCCCTAATATAAGGTTGCATTATTTTGATTTGAGTGGAATTATGTGTCCCTTCATTTTCCACCTTAGAAAAATCAATCTTAACCGGATTAGTGTGCGCGAAGTCCCTGCGCGAAGTGGTGCGCGAAGTGGGCACTTCGCGCACATATAGCCCAATTCGTCTCTCCTTACGCGCGAAGTTGTGCGCGAAGTAGCCACTTCGCGCACCTGGAAGAAATTCTCATTCAAGCTTGTTTCTTGATTGAAAAGACTCAAGTCCGAAGGATTGTTTTTGCTCCAAAATTGTACCATAACATTTTCAATTGTAGATATAAGCTCCTTTTTCTGCACATTGTATAAATCACAAATTAATAGCTTATATCTTATAAAATTCATAAATTATGTTATTGGATCATAATTAAATGGATGCATAATTAATGGCTAAACTACTTAGTTTTCGCCTATTATCAACACCCCACACTTAGTCCATTGCTAGTCCTC
>JASVEL010000530.1:0-21764 GCA_032618575.1 Nicotiana noctiflora | reverse complement strand
GGGAGTTGATGTAATCTGGGACTTGGTTCCCCGTTTTCGTTATATGTATCGCTGTTATTTCGTGAATGAATATGCTTAAAAGGGTTAAAGAGAGCTTCTAGCTCCGTTGTTGATATTGATTGGTCAGGCTGGCTTAGCATTGTGCTGGGCGCCATCACGACCGGATTTGGGGGCGTGACAAGTTGGTATCAGAGCCTAGGTTTACTAGGCCTCATGAGTCTTGAGCCGGTTAGTAGAGTCTTGTGGATCGGTACGGGGACGCCTGTACTTATCCTCGGGAGGTTGCGAACCTTTAGGAAACACTTCACATTTCTTGGAATTCTTATCGTGCGCACTTGATTCAGCTTGAGATATAATTTTTGAAATTCCTTCCACACGTCCGTGTACGCATCGAGCGCTCGGTAATGTGATTGCCTTATGGCTTGTGATTTCCTCGAACGAGGGGCGAGATATAATCTCGGTGAGTTCATGTTGGGCCAGTCAGGAATGACTTGAGGCTGGACCTTGTTTATGACTTGAGCATTGAGGTGCTGATTTTGTGAGTGGTGGCAATAGATAATGTACTGAGGGTTTGAAATCCCGTATTTTTGCACTATACAGTGTTGTGCTGAGATGGAATATGCGTCATGTGACGAGCGTGGTGGTATTGTGACCGGGGATTTGGACTTGATCCTTCCCAATTGATAAATTACTGTGTAAAGTGACTGAGACTGGGCTTATATCTATGTACTTGGGCTAGTAGCCATGTTTGGGGCCTTGTGCCGATCTGTAGAGTATTAGGGAGGCTTACTAATGGATGAGCTGTTAATTGTTCGACTCTTATCTAAACTGTTGTGTAGCCCTGAGCTATGGGCGTGGTGAATATTTATCATATCTCGTAATGGGAAGGTAAAATACCTTATGTGTAGTGGAACAAGTTTAAACTCGGGAAGACTAAAGTGATTTTGCTATGTGTATCCTGGTGGAAGGTATTGTGATGAAATGCTAAATTGAGAAGAAGTAGGAGGGTTGATCCTCATGTGTAATTGAAAGGTATTTGATATGTGTTGTGATTCGAGCAGGTACAGCGCAGGTTCAAGTATAAATGGTGATAATATGATTCGTATAGTATTGAGATTTAATGTTGTTGAAATACATTGTGATATCTTGTTGAGTTGTGGGTGTATTGTTAGAATGGTTTGGTGATTCTCTGGCAGGTGGATAGGCCAATTTACAAAGGAAACTCTGCCGAATGTTTTTTGGAAAATTTGGGACTTAGAAAAGCTTTTTGTCACCTAAAGAGTGGGCGTAACTGTTGTGTGTGAATGAATGCAAGAATTGCAAAAGAATTAATATTTCTGATGATTCGAACCTCCGCCGAAGCTTGTAAATGACTTGAGTTTAATCTAACTAGAACTTTGTTGCATCATTTGAGTAAGAAGGCTATGAGTGGCTAAAAGTGCTTTGATGTATGACTCCGAGCTAAGTTGGGGAGGTTGTTATTGATTAACTGATTGCACTGTCGTGTGCTGTGTTGGCTCTGTCTCTAGATATGTTGGGAAATTTTGATAAAGGTTATGGTGCTTCGTAGATATGAAGAAATACTAGGATGTTGTGAACTTATGTTGGTGAAGAATGTTCGGTGTATAGAAAAGAAAGATAGCTAATTGTATCGGTATGTAATCATATTTTGCGGTGTCAAAGTTCTAGCAAGGAACGAGTGGTTATGTTCAATAAGACAGTTGAATTACAACTGAATAAGGGTAAATGACGCCCGAGAATAGTCCTGTGGTGTTCCAGATTTTGCTTGTAACGGATGCCTTAAGATTATGTATGTGGCTAAAGATGGTGTTTTCGTTAGAAGGGATCAAGACTTGTTCCATGTTATGTGAATGATGGGATTCTATGTATCCGTATTGGAAGGTAATAATACTAATTCAAAAATCGCATGAAGTTCTTCAAAACAAGTATTGTAGAATGTGGTACTCCTGGGAAACATTGAGAGTGGCCTATGGGTTTTAGACCGTGTGGTCTTATGTACGAGTCCCGTGTGGTAACATGGGTTGAGTTATGGTAGTGCTACAGTAAAGGCTAATACTAAGTTAAAAATGGTTCAGAAAAGAAATTGAGTAAATGGAGCAACTTGTTAATAAACCGAAGCGATATGATAAGGAATGCGATTAATTCCTGGTATGTGTTTGAAGGAATGAGTTTTGCAGATATTGTGCAACAAAGCTCTTGAGCACAGGCAGTTGTGTCACTTGATATGGGTATAAGGACTCAGTCCTGGCAGTTTAACTTATGCAATGTAATTGGGAGAAAGAGTTTATGATGTGTTTTACCGTGGTTCGAAAATGAGTGTATTTTTCCTATTGGTATGCAAGGCTTGGAATGTGTAATGAGTTTTCTCTATATGGGATCATGAAAGCCCTTGACTAGTTGAGTGCGCCGATGTTTGCGGCGTAGGATAGGAATATGAATTTCCATGTTATCTTAGTGTGGTATAGTATATGCGATGTGTTATGGAAAGTTGATAATGGCATATTCAAGGTTTTGTGATCAGTTCATAATATATGGGGAGTCATTAAAATTATTTAGCAGCGCGAGCAGCTGCATGTGATTTAAAGAATCGATCTTTCTGGTGATTAAAGAAAATGGTACTGCTATTCTAGTAATTTGGCCGGGGTATATGGTCCAAAAGGACAAGGTAATGTAAACTGATAATATCCAGTGGTATGGTGGTATTCTCTTGTTGGATCGACTATAATAATTGAGTCGTTGATGGCATAGTGAAATTTATGAATGGCTTTCGTGGTATGAATGGACGCTTGATGTGCGTTATGTATTTGTACAGTGAAGTACGGGATCGGGCATTGTGATTCATGTGTTATATATGTGTTGGAGACTTGAAGTTCTCGTTAGTCCGCCTATGCAGTGGTTGTATATCATGTGTATCGATACCGTTTTGTGATTATCGAAAATCAGAAGCTCTAGTGGCTTTCTCTCTCGGCTTGATATGACGAATTTGGATTATGATACTTGATTGCTGACCGGTCATCATTGGGCCAGGTTGTCTAGACTAATGTGATATAGACTATGATGGTATGGCACAAATTGTGTAGCAGAGTGCATCGAGTATGCTCCAGCGGGGTAGTTGTACCTCAGGACCAGCAGACGGCTAGTGGGTATTGCTTTGTCGGTTGGGCCTTCGTGGCGGATATCAGTGCAGAGGTTTCTATCGTTGATTTGGTTATGGTATTGAGTAACTTTGTCGGATACGTTTCTTGTGGCCGAACTTGAGGCTATATATGTTTACCATAATGAGCAACTTGACTCGACGTGCATTTCTTTGGCGAGGGTTCTATATGGATCGGGTGGCGCGCCGCCACAGGTACTGTTAGTTGGATCGGGTGGCACGCCGCCACAGGTATGGTATCTGGATCGGGTGGCACGCCGCCACGGGTATGTCATTGGAGCGGGTTGCACGCCGCAATAGTGGAATGTGAAAATAAAGTTAGTTATATGTTACCTGGTATACAATACCTCCTGGCTTCTGAGGAAGAGTTTGTATTGAGTATCGCTTGGAGAATGGCACATCGGTTGTGTTCTTTCACGATTTGATAGCATACGTTAATTGTTTCACCGTGGGTGAGGTTGATTGCTTGGGTTCAGACCAAAATATGTGCGGGGCTGATCGTTTTGAGCTTGGTAAATTGAGGTGCTTCATGAGTAATAGTGTTTGGATAGAATCATGAATCGTGGCAAGGCCACGTGATGTTATGACCTTTCGAGAAGGAGTCATGTACTCTATTTCTATAATGCGAGACACGATCTCAATTCTATGTTATGATGGCACAAAGGAATTGAATTACAGCTCTCTTGTTGAAGACAGTTGTCATGATTTGAGTATGTTCGGATGTCTCTATTGGAGCCTGTGTTGTGATCGTCGGGGCTTAGGCCGTGTTGAGGCGACATATCACCAGTGCGTGTGTTATAATCGAAATGATCATTTGAGTTATTATGGAGAGCGAGCATATGTGATTTCATTGGGCTAGAAAGGTAATACCGAGATTTGGGTCTGAAATATGTTGTGGTATCAGTTAAAAGTGAAATGGATTCATGAATGGTTGACCTGAGAGATGGGTTCGATATATCGCGTGTTCAGTTGCCGTGGACATGATATGAAGGTGTTGGAAAAAGACTCTATCTAATGAAAAAGGTTTTTCAGTTGGTATTTGGTTATCGTGAGAAATTATTGTGATTAGAGACTATTGTCTCGAGTGATTGGGTTGTTTGATACATCATATGATCTCACCCGGAGTGGTAAGTGTGGGTTATTGCAGTGGATTCTAGTGTATCCTGAGTATAGGCATGGGATTAGCAATTGGTATATGATTTCGGAAAGTACAATGTGGTTTATGGTTCAGATGGTCTGTGAGATTTCAGCTATATGGTGTTTCAGGCTTATGAGAGATTGGGTGACGTGTGATCGTCCGAATATATGCTTGGTAAGGTCATTCAGCTATTGAGTTGCTTCTAGTACCACTCTGGTACGCTCGAGGACGAGCCTTTGTTTAAGTTGGGGAGAATGTAACGACCCGGCCCGTCGTTACGGGAATTTACCACCCCGTCATGTTGCAATTACATGTTTTATGCTTTTATATCGGTGTTAGAGCCTATCGGGTGAGTTAGGAGTGAATTGAATTGAAAATGAAGCAAATAGCATGTTTGAAGGAAGTTTGAATATGAAAAGTCAACCAGGAGTTGACTATAGAGTTAGAGTGCTCGGAATCGGATTCTGATGATTCGACTAGTTTCGAGGGATCATTTATGACTTAAGAGAGCAGTCAGAATTGAATTTGGAGGCCCGGTGTAGAAATAGGCTTGAATTGGCTAAGGTTGAATTTTGGTGAAATCCGAACGGTAGGTGAAATTTTGATCCGAGGGTCGGAATAGAATTCCGACAGTTGCAGTAGCTCCGTTAGGTGATTTTGGATGTGCCTGCAAAATTTCAGGTCATTCGGGCATCGTTTAGTCGGGTTTTTGATTGGTTGTGTAAATCGGAATGTTTTAAGGAATTTAGGCTTGAATTCGATACGAATTATGGGTTTTGATGTTGTTAGACGTGTTTTGATTATTTGAGCAAGTTTGAATAAGGTATTAGGAGGTGTTGGTGTGTTTGGATGGGGTCCCGGGGGCCTCGGGGTGTTTTCGGATGGTTAAACGGAAGAAAATCATGGAAATTGCAGGTTGAAGTGTTCCGGTTCTGTCATTTTCGCCCCTGCGGAAATGTGGGCGCGGAGGCGAGTCCGCAGGAGCGGACTGAGGAGCGCAGGAGTGCTTGGCATCGCAGAAGCGGAATCCTTTCTGCTGAAGCGGCGTCGCTGGTGCGAGTGGGTGACCGCAGAAGCGGACTTGATGAAAAGGGGAAAGTCCGCAGAAGCGGATTCTTGACCGCTCGGGCGAGTCCGCAGGAGCGGACTTTGGTGCGCAGAAGCGGGTGTTTTCGCAGAAGCGGAGGTTCAATCGCGGAAGCGGACGCGCATAAGCGGTCCTTTTCTCGCAGAAGCGAAATTTGGCCGGCTGGGCCTGGAACCGCTGAAGCGACCCTATGGTCGCGGATACGGACTCGTAGGAGCGGAATTTTATCCGCAGAAGCGAAAATCGCTGTGAGTTAAGTGTATCAGAAGTTAGAAAAATTTCAGAAACATTTCACACATTTGGGTCTCGGCTTTAGAGGCGATTTGGGCGATTTTGAAGAGAAACTCAAAGGAAATCATCAGGTAATCAACTATGGACTTAAACTATGATTAGTGTTGATAATATTATGCAATTATATCATGAAAATGGAGGAATTTGGGGTGATTCATGGAAGATTTAACCCTAGGCTTGAACTTTAGAAAATCAAGGTTTTGAATGGGCAAATGGAGTCCGAATTTGGTAAAATAGCTATGCTTAGACTCGTATTGAGATGAGGGTTCCGAATATGTGACTTTCGTGATTTTTCGACAAGCGTACCGAAAGTCGGGTTTTGACAACTTTGGGAATTTTGATGTAAATTGAGTTGTATTGATTGGGTGTCGTCCCATTGGCCTAATTTGTTGTATTTCTACCGTATTTGATCAGATTCTACGCGTGCGGAGCTTGATTCTCGTGGCAAGGGCATTGCGGAGTAGTCGTCGCGCCGTATTGAGGTGAGTAATAGATGTGGGTGATGACCGGCGGGTTCGAAACCCCGGTATACCACTTTGTGACGCTGTATAGCGGCGAGACACGTACTCTCTTGTGAGTGCGGGGTCGATTGTGATTGGGGACTATAGATTAGTCCGACTTGTTGATACTGTATTATGATATTAGGCTATTCTTGAGCCGTCGAACCTCCTTCTCGGATGGTTGCATATTATATATTGTGATAATGGCCACTCTTGAGCCGAGGAACCCCTTCTTGGGCGGTTGAGTATACTTGTGGGCCGTGAGCCAGTTATTGGATCCCGCGAGGATCGTTATCATTGTCTTATCATATTGACATGCTAGTTTACTACTAGTCCGCAACTATTTCTGTTATCATGTTATTTCCAAATCTCCGGAACTTGATATTTCTGTTTTCAACTGAAAAATGATAAAAGATGTTTTCAAAACTACTTTTGAGCCTGCGAGGCCGTGATTGCATATTAGCTGACTAGTAGTGGATCGGGCTGCGCGCCGCAGCAGTACATATGTCGGATCGGACTGCACGCACGCCGCAGTGATATTGTGCTTGGGCTGAAGGAGCCCTTCCGGAGTCTGAACCCCCACAGTGAGCACAGGTACCCAAATTGGATCGGCTACGCGCCGTAGCGGTCATATCATGCATTGCATTGCATTTAGCTACATCTGCTAGTCGTTATACTGTTTTGCTGGTACTTATTGGTACAGGTACAGTTGATATGGATTCTGTGACAGGGTATTCGATTACAGCTTTACATAGTGCTTTATTGCGGATTTCTTATCTGCGCTGTCTTACCCCTGTTTATTACCACTGAGTCTGGCAGTGCTCATTTTACTCCCTGCACCTTGTATGCAGATCCAGGTACCTCTCAACAGTGATCCGGTAGCTGTTCGAGGTGACATCTGTAGGATATTCGAGGTAGCTACAGAGTCCGCAGGACCTGGTATTCCTTCTTACTGTCTTTTGATTTTGTATTGACTTTTCTTTCCGCACTTGGTATCTTGTAAACCTTTATATACTCATGTTCAGTAGAGGCTCATGACTCTTGACCCTTCGGTCTATGGGAGTTGATGTAATCTGGGACTTGGTTCCCCGTTTTTGTTATATGTATCGCTGTTATTTCGTGAATGAATATGCTTAAAAGGGTTAAAGAGAGCTTCTAGCTCCGTTGTTGATATTGATTGGTCAGGCTGGCTTAGCATTGTGCTGGGTGCCATCACGACCGGATTTGGGGGCGTGACATGGTGGTATTTTAAAACAATGTTCACCCACTAATAAACAAGAATACCTTGTTCAATTTTATTCTGGAAAGTGGAATACTGCACAGAAAAATTATGCGACTGTGGCAAAAGAAATTCTTGCTATAGTCAAATGTGTTATGAAATTTCAGACTGATCTGTATAATCAGAAATTTATTATTATGACTGATTGCTAAGCTGCAAAATTTATTTTTAATAAAGATTTCAAACATGATGTTTCAAAACAAATGTTTGCAAGGTGGCAAGCTTTATTAGCACCTTTTGATTTTGACATTTTTTATAAAAAAGGATCGGATAATAATCTTCCTGATTTTCTCACACGAGAATATTTGAACTCATAGTTCTATTTTCAATATTGTTTTTATGAGTCTTTATACATTAATTCTTGGAGAACGGACTACTATTACAATATTGAAGGTTATACCTTTATCCAGAGACTTACAAAGTCTTATCTTGGATATTATAATAGAAGATATCATAGAAGAAAGAGTTCCGGATGATCTAGAAGAAGAGATAGGTCCAGATATTGATTTCCTAATACAAAGTTTTAATTATGCCTTAATTAATGGTTTTGATGATGATGGTAATATAATAGATCATATACATGATCTAGATCTTGATAATATGGAAGATCGCTCTTTTTTCTAATAACAATTTTATTTATATGCAGAAAATGAGACCGACATATCGGCCTCCTCGGGGAAGAAGAAGGGACAGAAACTCTAATAATAGCAGAGAGAATAATATTCTCGCCCAAATGGGAAATAGACAGCTCATAGCTGCCAACCTAACTGGAGGAAATACGGATCATCCATTATACAAGGAATTTATGGATTTTATACAATCCAAAAAGGATGAAGGAGCTTCATCCAATACAATCTTATTCTTCAGTAATAACAGAGGACAGTAGCGAAAATCTTGAGGTTTATAACCACAAAGACACAAAAGAATTAATAATTCTTTTGGAACAATCTGCCCTTAAATGGAAGGATAATCCCTGGCAAATAATGAACAGGTATTTTGACACAGCGGCATACGCTACTCCTGCTTATAAACACAGGATTCATTATGAGACAATACTCTCTACCACAGGATCAGCTGACATTCAACATTTTTATCCTGTGAATACAAGAAAAATTTATAATTTTTCTAAGATCATTATCAAGAAGGTCATACCTTCATATGAATGGGGAATGAGTACCCTTAAGGATAGAGAATATACTCATCCTAAGCAAAGAGTCCAAGTTAAATTTAACTATTGGGACTATGTTGAAAGTTTTAATAAGACTTTTTTATATGAAAATCCTAATAGGAAATATTCCTGCTTTATCAAGTTATGTTCTAATATGAACAATCAACCAATTCCAAATTGGTTTTTCAAATGGTGGAAGTTATATGGGTCATCAATAGAAATTTTTCCTCCCTTGTTTAAGAGTTTATATGTTCAATGGGTAGATATATCTCCTAGGATAATTTTATTACAAAAAGATAATATATTTTATGACGGAATTGCTTTAATGTATTTTTTTTATAGAATTTTCAAACCCATGGGTTATGAAATGGGATGTCCAATGTAGTTATACTGATGAAGGTATTCCTTGCCTTCAAAGAATTTTTTATAATAAATTCTGGACCAAGCTACTCCAGACAGACCCTCAGGGCAAACTATTTGGCGAGGAATTAATCCAACAAATCCAAGTCAAGTTAGAAGAATATGTAAAGATGGACAAAGCAAATGCTTCTGAGAATAAATCAAGCCCTTTTGATGTTATCACAAAGAATCTTCAAATGAAGAAGGGAGCTATCTCAAAAAAAGAAATTCTGGCTTCATATTTCGAAGAAATAAAAAAGGATTTAGCAAAAAATTTCGGAATGGAAATCAATGATGATATATCCATGGCTTCTTTGGATAATATCTCAAACAATGAAGAATATGTAGCAGGGGAAGCTCAAAGCACCTCGGAGGCAGATGTCAATATTGATGAATTATAAGATTTTATTGAAAAGCTAAAGGAAAATGCTGAAGAATCTTCAGATAAGAAAAAAGGAAAAGGAAAAGAAAAAGCTTGAAATATTGAAGGCCCCATCATTGAATTCGGGGTAATGAAATCAAATAACTTTAATAAAAGGACCCCTCGATTATTGTAGGGAATCTACTTTAATAAAGTAGTTTGAACACTTATAATTATATAGGATATGCTTTTTTATCTTGTCGGCCAGGAGTGCTATTATTGTGTCGGCCAATACTATTGTAATTTTGTTTTATTACTAGCTGATCCATTATATAAGGATCAATTTAGCTTAGAAGGAGGTGGTAGCCAACGCTCTCCCTTCTCTCTAATTTCTCTCTATTGTAAAAATCCTTTGTAATATTTTCAAAGTTTTTATAGAAAAATCGAAAAGGGTCACTTGGCCACAATCTCAGGGTCTCCGGTACTGTTTCTCTTCTCCATTCTCTTTTATATTCTGTTACTATTTAGCCTAAATGATAGGCTAGAAAATTAAGTGTTAGACTTAGCCTCTCTGCATGTTATTAAAAGTATGTTCTGTGACTAATTATTTACTGTATCACCCTAATGAGGTAATAGGTTAAGAACTATTTAGAACAGGCAATTGCTAATATCGACAGTAAAATCTTGGTTAGGCCTACCTAACCGGTGGTGCCCGTGAAACCCGTTTGAGACAGGTGGTCGTTTATAGGGTTGTGGTGGAGCACCGTGGTTTAAGGTTTACCTAGAGGTTAGTAGTTAGCCAGGACTGGAGTTCTTGTAATTTATTCATGCCTCATTAGAAGCGATCTTGTAACCCCTTGTAATTTTATTTGTTACCTTAGTAATCATATTGGTACAATATGATTACTCCCTATATTACATATAGGGCATACATAGATATTGAGTTGCTTGAACAGATTAAGGCGTATGACACTATATGGTGTACTATTTAGTTTATTATACGAAATAAAAATACTATATCTTTCTTTGATATAGGTAAACAGGCCTATAAGTCTGGATTGTAGGGCAAATAAATATATTAAATCCTTAAGTCTATTATGCATACATAGAGATTTCCTAGTCATAGGTTAGACTATCGTGGATTGACTACATCTACGATGGTTAACCAGGAGAATAATTAAACATTTTAATTTAATTATTTAAATTAAAATAGTTGGATTTCCGACCGCGCTGCTCCCCAATGTTTAAACAGGTTGTAGTCATAGGACCTTCCTACAATTAAAAGTAAGAGGTATTTTCTTTCATATTAAAATGAAAGAAAATACTTTATAATATAATACGATAATGACCATTTATATATCGTGGACTAAGTCTATTGGACTAATACGATTGTAGTCATAGAACCTTCCATTTATATATCGTGGTTGCAATTTAGTAATTGATCATCTATGAATATTATTTCATTCATATACTAGGACGCATCTGCCTACGACAACCACAAAAGTCCATTTGACTAATATGATTGTAGTCATAGGACCTTCCGTTTATATATCGTGGTTGTTATTTAATAATTGACGATCTATGAATATTATTTCATTCATATACTAGGACTCATCGGCCTACGACAACCACATAAGTCCATTGGACTAATACGATTGTAGTCATAGGACCTTCCATTTATATATCATGGTTGTTATTTAGTAATTGACCATCTATGAATATTATTTCATTCATATACTAGGACGGCCTACGACAACCACATAAGTCCATTGGACTAATACGATTGTAGTCATAGGAACTTCCGTTTATATATCGTGGTTGTTATTTTGTAATTGACCATCTATGAATATTATTTCATTCATATACTAGGACGCATCGGCCTACGACAACCACTTACTAGGACGTATCGGCCTACGACAACCACATAAGTCCATTTGACTAATACGATTGTAGTCATAACAGATTGGGAGTAATGTAATACGATTGTAGTAGGACGCATCGGCCTACGACAACCACATAAGTCCATTTGACTAATACGATTGTAGTAATAGGACCTTCCGTTTATATATCTTAGTTGTTATTTAGTAATTGACCATCTATGAATATTATTTCATTCATATACTAGGACGCATCGGCCTTCGACAACCACATACTAGGACGCATCGGCCTACGACAACCACATAAGTCCATTTGACTAATACGATTGTAGTAATAGGACCTTTCGTTTATATATCGTGGTTGTTATTTAGTAATTTACCGTGAATGAATACGATTTCATTCATATGCTAGGACGCATCGGCCTACGACAATCACATAAGTCCATTTGACTAATACAATTATAGTCATAATAGATTGGGAGAAATGTAATACGATTGTAGTCATAGGACCTTCCGTTTATATATCGTGGTTCTTATTTAGTAATTGACCGTGAATGAAAATGATTTCATTCATATACTAGGATGCATCGGCCTATGACAACCTCATAAGTCCACTGGACTAATACGATTGTAGTCATAGGACCTTCTGTTTATATATCGTGGTTGTTATTTAGTAATTGACCGTGAATGAATATGATTTCATTCATATACTAGGACGCATCGGCCTACGACAACCACATAAGTCCATTTGACTAATACGATTGTAGTCATAACAGAATGGGAGTAATGTAATACGATTGTAGTAGGACGCATCGGCCTACGACAACCACATAAGTCTATTTGACTAATACGATTGTAGTCATAGAACTTTCCATTTATATATCGTGGTTGTTATTTAGTAATTGACCGTGAATGAATATGATTTCATTCATATACTAGGACGCATCGGCCTACGAAAACCACATAAGTCCATTTGACTAATACGATTATAGTCATAACAGATTGGGAGTAATGTAATACGATTGTAGTAGGACGCATCGGCCTACGACAATCACATAAGTCCATTTGACTAATACGATTGTAGTCATAACAGATTGGGAGTAATGTAATACGACTCTGATACCATCTGTCATGACCCAAACCCTGGTCGTGATGGCGCCCAACACAATGCTAGGCAAGCCCGACTTTATTATCCCTTAAACCAGCCAGTTGTTAATCAAATTAAACTTAAACAGTAAATGATCATATCAGGCGATAAGCGAAATGTAAAAGCATACAAATTACGATCCCATCCATATCGTGGTGTCACGAGACTGAGCCTCTACGGAAATAACATCCTAATACAAACAAGTCTAGGCAAAAAGAAATCAACAAGATGATAAAGGAGGAGAAAACGGGCTCTGCGGACGCTGGCAGTTAGTCTCCGCAAGAAGTAGGTATGAACAGGCAGCAGCAACAACTCAACCGCTCTCGGGCACCTGTGAATCTGCACAAAAAGGGCAGGGGAGTGGGGTGAGTATATTTCAACTCAGTGAGTAATAATAAATAATAACTAAAAGTAAGAACTCATGTGCTATCACTAAACAGTTCTAAGGCAACCCTCACAGGTACGTCATCACTATAGTAAGTACTCTGATCTCCAGTCCACATCTATCTCTACAAGATCCCACACCGATCAAACCCTCACTCGTACCCCTACGGTGTACGACCATCTCAATATATGAAGACACATACCTATGTCTATAATATATAAGTATTTAAGTGGGTAATAGGATATGATTAAGTATAATGATGCGGCGTGCAGCCCGCTCCAATACATATACCGCTGCGGCGCGCAGCCCGCTCCATTTAACGTCGACGGTGCTCACTGCACATGTATATTACATGTATATTACTGTGGCGTACAGTCCGTCCCACATGTATATCACATGTATATTACTGCGGCGTGCAGCCCGATCCAATATATATATATGTATATATCTCTATACTCCTGCGGTGTGCAGCCCGATCCCAGTCAGTATATACTTGGCCTCTCAGGCCCAATATAATATATCACAGTGGGTCCTTGACCCTGTCTCAGTCAATATATACTTGGCCTTTCAGGCCTAATATAACATCTCATAGTGGGTCCTTGACCCTATCTCATCTCAATCGGTATAGACTTGGTCTTTCAGGCCCACTCAGCTAGAACAGGGAATTCCACCCTAGATAATCTCTCTCAAGGTACACATCTAGTACGGGCTCATATTATGCTATACAGCTAATATAATATATCACAGTGGGTCCTTGACCCTGTCTCAGTCAATATAAACTTGGCCTTTCAGGCCCAATATAACATCTCATAGTGGGTCCTTGACCCTATCGCATCTCAATCGGTATAGACTTGGCCCTTCAGGCCCACTCAGCTAGAACAGGGAATTACACTTTAGATAATCTCTCTCAATGTACACATCTAGTACGGGCTCATGTTATGCTATATAGCTAGAGCTACGGCTGAGTGTATGTTTCCAGCACGATATAAGGGTCACCTAGCTCTATAGATTCCCTAATGCTCTACAGATCGGCACAAGGCCCCAAACATGGCTATCAGCCCAATTGCACAGTTATAAACTTATTATCAGTCATAACACACAATTTACTATTAGTCGGGAAGGACCAAGTCCAAGTCCCCAATCACAATGTCACCACGCTCGTCACAAGACGCGTGTCTCATCTCAACATAGCACTGTGAAGTGCTAGTACGGGGTTTCAAACCCTCAGTACATTGTTTACTACTACCACTCACCTCGAACCGGTAGAAGCTTCAATCCGCCTTGCGCTTGCCTCGCAAATCAATTTTCTTTGATGCCAAATCTGCTCAAAATCATAGAGAATGCATCAATATATGCTAATTTCACGCAATTCATTCGAAATAACCCAAATTGTATCAAAACCCACAAAGTTGTCAAAACCCGACTTTTGGTGCGCTTCTCGAAAAATTATAAAAGTTACATATTCGGAACCCTCGTCTCAATACGAGTCTAGGAATATCAAGTTTACTAAATTCGGACTCCATTTGCCCGCTCAAATCGGTATTTTTCTAAAATTTTAGGCCTAGGGCTAAAACCCACATTAAATCCTCCATTTTCATAGAAATAATCCATGATTTCATGATAAAAGTGTGTAATTAAACCAAGAAACTTACCTCCGACAATATCCCGATGATCTCCCAGCTATTTCCCGTCACTTTCTCACTCTAGAGCTCAACAATGGAGGGTTTTGCAAATGAACCCGTATGTGAAATGTTTCTGGTTTTAATTCACCGCCTGGGCCGTTTACTCTACGCGATCGCAGCACTGGGCTCGCGATCGCAGTGACCCACTTAGCGAACTTACGCGATCGCATCAACACACCCGCGATCGCGATGCACAACCAGTCGACCTTACGCGATCGCATCACTCTTCCCGCGATCGCGAAGAACAATCTTCCGGCCTCACTCCGATACACTACGCGATCGCAGACTCAACCTTGCGATCGCAGAGCTTCCCAGCTTTACCCTACGCGATCGCAGACTCACCGTCACGATCGCAGAGCTCAACATCCTCCTCGTACGCAATTGCATACATAGTTTCGCGATCGCGAAGCACAAAAATTCTCTGCATTTATTGCAGCTGAAACAGCAGTGCCTTTGGCACGAATTGGTCCGTTTGGACCCCCGAATTCATCCCGAGGCTCCCGGGACCTCAACGAAAACCACCAACATACTCCAAAACACGATACAAACTTGTTCCAATCATAAAAACATTGTCCTAAACATCAAAATCACCATTTCCACACGGATTCAAGCCTAAGTTTCTTCAAAACTTCTGAAACCGTCATTCGATCAAAAACCCGACCAAACGACCTCCGAATGACCTGAAATTTTGCAGGCACATCCAAAATCACCTAACGGAGCTACTGCAACTGTCGGAATTCCATTCCGACTCCCGGATCAAAATCTCACCTGTCGTTCGGATTTCGCCAAAATTCAACCTTAGCCAATTCAAGCCTATTTCTACACCGGACCTCCAAATCCAATTCCGATTGCTCCCCTAAGTCACAAATTACCTCCCGGAACTAACCGAATCATCAGAATCCGATTTCGAGCCATATAACTAAATAGTCAACTCCGGGTTGACTTTCCTTATTCAAGTTTCCTTCAAAAAGGCTATATGCCTTATTTTCAATCCAATTCACTCCTAACTCCCCCGATAGACTTTAACACTGATATAAAAGCAAGAAATATGTAATTACAACATAACTGGGTGGTAATTCTCATGGCGACGGGCCGGGTCATCACATTCTCCCCCTCTTAAGCAAACGCTCGTCCTCGAGCGGGTCAAGAAACATACCTGAAGTCTCAACCAAGTGAGGATATCGGCTCCGCATCTCCTGCTCAACCTCCCAAGTAGCCTCCTCCACGGGTCGACCTCTCCACTGAACCTTAACTGATGCAATCTCCTTCGACCTCAATTTTCTTACCTGGCGACCCAAAATAGCAATAGGCTCCATATCATATGATAGATCACCATCAAGCTGAATGGTACTGAAGTCTAATACATGAGACGGATCCCCGATGTACTTCCGGAACATAGACACATGGAATACTGGATGAACGCTGGATAAGCTGGGTGGCAAGGCTAACTCATAGGCCACCTCTCCAACTCTCCTAAGTATCTCAAAAGGACCAATGTACCTGGGACTCAACTTCCCTTTCTTCCCGAACCTCATGACACCCTTCATGGGTGAAACCTTCAGCAATACTATATCACCAACCATGAAAGACAACTCTCGAACCCTACGGTCTGCATAACTCTTCTGGCGAGACTGTGCTGTGCGAAGCCTCTCCTGGATCAACTTTGCTCTATCCGGAGCATCCTGAACTAACTCAGTCCCTATCAATCTATCCTCACCAGGCTCAAACCATCCGACGGGAGATCTACACCGTCTGCCATACAATGCCTCATACGGGGCCATGTGAATACTCGACTGGTAACTGTTGTTGTAGGCAAACTCAGCAAGTGGCAGGAACTCATCCCACGAACCACCAAAGTCAATCACACATACCCGCAACATATCCTCCAGGATCTAAATAGTGCACTCCGACTGCTCGTCTGTCTGGGGGTGAAATGCGGTGCTCAACTCAACACGCGTACCCATCTCTCGCTGAAATGCTCTCCAAAACTGAGAAGTAAACTGAGTGCCTCTGTCAGATATAATAGACACTGGGACTCCATGTAACCTGACAATCTCCCGAATAAAGATCGCTGCCAATCGCTCCGATGAGTAAGTAGTACTAACTAGGATGAAATGTGCGGACTTAGTGAGCCGATCAACAATCACCCATACAGAATCAAACTTTCTCGCTGTCTGAGGGAGTCCAGTAACAAAATTCATGGTTATCCTCTCCCATTTCCACTCGGGAATGACCATACGCTGAAGAACACCGCACGGTCTCTGATGCTCATACTTGACCTGCTGGCAATTGAGGCACTTAGCTACATGCCAAACAATATCCATCTTCATTCTCCTCCACCAGTAGTGATGTCTCAAGTCTTGGTACATCTTTGCGGCACCTGGTTGAATAGAGTACCGCGAACTGTGTGCCTCCTCAAGTATCAACTCCCGCAAACCATCAACATTGGGCACGCATATACGGCCCTACATCCTCAGAACACCATCACTGTCGATAGTCACATCTCTAGCATCATTATGCTGCACTATGTCCTTAAGGACAAGCAAATGTGGGTCATCATACTATCTGTCACGACCCAGATTTTCCCCCAACATCGGGATCGTGATGGCGCCTACTCGTGGTAGCTAGGTAAGCCACTTTATTCACACTATCCTGTTTTTAGCAATATTTCATATTCAATTTAACAACCAAAACCATAACCTTAATTAAACAAGTGCGGAAGACTTTATAAAAAAATAGAAATAAGTAGTTTCAAGGTAACTGATACTGAAATCCTCTACCCAAGACGTGGAGTCACCAACTCACGAACTACTACTGAATACTACACATAAAAGTCTGAAAGAAATATAACATAATCTGTTTGTCTCGGAAAAAAGAGACTACAGCTAATAACATAAGTAAAGGGAGAGACGCCGGGCCTGCGGACGTCTGCAAGCTACCTCGGTCTCAAATATGATCAACTCCCACGCAAAAGATCTACTGCTGCTGCTCCCGATCGAAACCTGGACCTGTGCAAAAACGCACAGAAATGCAGTATCAGCACAACCGACCCCATGTGCTGGTAAGTGCCTGGCCTATCCCGGCGAAGTAGTGACAAGCCTAGGACCAGACACCCACATAAACCTGTGCAGTTCCATATATATATGTATACCACAAAATAACGAGAAATAACCAAGTAATAACGCAATAAGGAATATCACAGAAGAACTCAACAGTTAACAATAGTTATTAAGTCAACAAGGAAACTAAAGTACAATGGAAAACAGATAATATCAAGTAAGGGAAATAGCAAATAGTTGCACGGCATCACCCTTCGTGCTTTTACTCTCATCCTCACCAAATAAGCAAATAAAGTGCACGGCATCACCCTTCGTGCTTTTACTCTCATCCTCACATCCATGGTACGGCATGATCCTTCGTACATGGTTCAATAACAAGGCACGACATGATCCTTCGTGCATAATCAATAACATGGCACGACATTAACCTTCGTGCATAATCAATAACAAGGCACGGCATTAACCTTCGTGCATAATCAATAAATCAAGGCACGGCATCACCCTTCGTGCGTTATCACTCTTCCTCACCGAAATAGCAATCACAGTTAAGGGCAGATAAAGAAAACAGTAAATCATGAACCGTCCCGGCAAGGGACACAATAATCGTCACAACAAAGTCCCGGCAAGGGCAGTCAATATCTCACTTCACAACAAGTCCCGGCAAGGGAGAACAATAACAATTCTACAACCCGGCAAGGGTTCAACAATTTATCTTTAAATATGTCTCACAACAAGTATTAACAACGACTCACGGTCATGCAAGACGCCAGCGTATGGATGCTCGTCACCACAGGCCCATACACCGCACTCGATCACATAGCACATAGCACATAGCACATAATCCTATTCCCTCAAGCTAGGATAGAACAAACACTTACCTCGAATGTTTACGAACAACTCATTCCGTAGCAATGCCTTTTCCTTTCAAATTCAGCTCCAATCCAATTGTATCTATACACAATTGACTTAATATCATCAATTCTACTTAACAAACTAGTTCATAAGGCTAAATATAATTTTTACAACATTCTGCCCGGAATAGTGAAAATCGACCCCGGGTCCACATCTCGAAAAATTTCGAAATTCATATTTCCGGAATCCTCATCTCGCCACGAGTCCGTACATACCAAATTCACAAAAATTAGAGTTCATTTGACCCCTTAAATCACTATTTCTATCCAAGAGGGTTTTCTACCATTTTCAACAAAAATTCTCAAATTAAACACTAAAACTTGCAATAGATTCGAGTTATACCACCAAAATTGAGTTAAGAACACTTACCCCATTGTTTTCTCCAAAAATCCCTCAAAAAATCGCCATATCCGAGCTCCAAATCGCCAAAAATAGCAATATATTTTCGAACCTCAAATATATTCTGTCCGGCACTATTCACGGTACTGTTCACGGACACTGTTTATGTGCACTGTTCATGTGCACTGTTCATATGCACTGTTCATGGGCACTATTCACAGCTGATTTTTCTGCAATTTCTGCCCATTTTCTAAGTCCGGAATTATTCCGAGACACCTCCGAAACACTCCCGAGCCCTCGGGCTCCAAACCAAATATGCACATTGACTCTAAAACATCACACGAACTCGCTCGAGTGATCAAATCGCCGAAATAACATCAAAATCATCAATTTTCATCAAATCAAGGCCTAAGTTTCCAAAAACTTCCGAAAATACACTTTCGATCAAAAACCGGACCAAACGATGTCCGAATAACCTGAAAATTTGCGTACATATCCAAAATCACCTAACGAAGCTACTGCAACTGTCGGAATTCCATTCCGATTTCCGGATCAAAATATCACCTATCGATCGGATTCCGCCAAAATTCCAACTTCGCCAAAATAGGCTAACTTCTTCACCGGACCTCCAAAATTACTTCCGATTGCGCTCCTAAGTCTTAAATCATCCCCCGAAACTAACCGAATCATCGAATTCAGTTCCGATCCCTCTAACTCATAAGTCAACGTTGGGTTGACTTTTCCAACTTAAGCTTTCCTTAAAGAGATTAATTATCCCTTTTCCTACCAAAATCGATCCGAATTGACTCAAAGTTTGCACACAAGTCACATTCGACATTACGGACTTGTACCAACTTTCGGAATCGCATTCTAACCCCGATATCGAAATTTTCACTTCCGGTAGAATTTTCTCATAAACCTTCAAATTCCTATATTTAGCCAAATGACTTCAAAATGACCTCCGGGCATCCGAATTCACTTCCGATCGCTTTCCCAACTCCAAAATCACCATACGGATCTATTCCCTGACTCGGAATCCCAAATGGACATCTATAACTCTGAAATGCCTTCCAACCCAAATTTATGAAATTTTTCTAAAATACTAACTTCCACCATATACGCCGAAATGCTCACGGGTTATCAAAAACCAAATCCGGACATACGCCCAAGTTCAAAATCATCATACGAGCATGCTGGAACATTTAGATCCCAATTCCGAGGTCATTTACTCAAAATTCCAATCCTAGTTCATTTCTTCAACTTTAAGCTTTCAAAATGAGAATTTCCATTTAGATTTGACTCCAAACTTCCTGAATTTTAATTTTGACCATACACACAAGTCAATATACCTGAGATGAAGCTGTTCATGGCCTCAATCTGCCTGAATGACGCGTCGGAGCTCAAAACGACTGGTCGGGTCATTACACTATCGCTCCCTGATGCGATCATATAAGGAAGATCGAGAAACAACACAAGCCAACACTCGACTCGGCTCCGAAATATCCAACCTCACTAGCCGATTGGCTAGGGCCTGAACATCATAAGCAAATGGCCTCTCCCCAACTGGGATGAAAGCTAGGCTGCCCATACTAACCGCCTTCCGACTCAAAGCATCGGCCACCACATTGGCCTTCCCGGGATGATACAAGATAGTGATGTCATAATCCTTAAGCAACTCCAACCACCTCCGCTGTCTCAAATTAAGGTCCTTCTGTCTGAATAAGTGTTGAAGGCTGCGATGATCCGTGAACACCTCACATGAGACACCATATAGGTAATGCCTCCAAATCTTCAAAGCATGAACTATAGCTGCTAGCTCCAAATCATGAACAGGGTAGTTCTTCTCGTGGGGCTTCAACTGACGAGAAGCATAAGCAATGACCCTACCCTCCTGCATCAACACACAACCAATGCCAACTCCCGAGGCATCACAATATACAGTATAAGAATCTGAAGCTGTCGGCAGAATCAAGACTGGTGCTGTGGTCAGTGCTGTCTTGAGCTTCTGAAAGCTCTCCTCGCACTCCTCGGACCATAAGAAAGGAACACCCTTCCGAGTCAATCTAGTCAAGGGTGAAGCAATAGAAGAGAATCCCTGAACGAATCGGCGATAATACCCTGCCAATCCCAGAAAGCTACGGATCTCAGTAACTGAGGTCGGTCTGGGCCAACTCTGCACTGCCTCGACCTTCCTCGGATCTACCTGAATACCATCACGGGACACCACGTGCCCTAAGAATGCCACGGACTCAAGCCAGAACTCACATTTGGAGAACTTGGCATACAACTTCTCCTCTCTCAATCTCTGCAATACAATGCTCAAGTGTCGAGCATGCTCCTCCTGGCTACAAGAGTAGACTAGTATGTCATCAATGAATACGATCACAAATGAATCAAGATAGGGCCTAAACACACTGTTCATCGGATGCATAAATGTTGTTGGGGCGTTGGTCAGCCCAAAAGACATCACAAGGAACTCATAGTGACCATATCTGGTCCTGAATGCAGTCTTCATAATGTCGGACTCTCTAATCTTCAGCTGATGGTAGCCTGAAGGAAGATCAATCTTCGAGAACACCCTAGCTCCCTGGAGCTGATCAAATAAATCATCAATACGAGGCAGAGGATACTTATTCTTCACTGTTACTTTGATCAACTGCCTGTAGTTAATACACATCCTCATAGAGCCATCTTTCTTCTTAACAAACAAGACCGGTGTACCCCACGGTGACACACTCGGCCGAATGAACCCCTTATCTAGGAGTTCCTGAAGCTTCTCCTTCAATTCCTTCAGCTTAGGTGGTGCCATATGATATGGAGGAATAGAAATAGGCTGAGTGCCTGGCACCAAATCGATACCAAAATCAATATCCCTGTCCGGCGGCATGCCCGGCAGGTCTGAGGGAAACACATCGGGAAAGTCTCGCACAATGGGAACAGAATCAATACTGGGAGTCTGGGCCTC